>APFE030947911.1:24530-93930 GCA_000404065.3 Pinus taeda | reverse complement strand
CACGATGACCTATTTGGAGCAGCAAAACCCTAGAATCCAAAGCTTTGATACCAAATGTTATGAAACCAGCTCACAAAAAGATAGAAAAGATAGATCAATGACTTAGAATTTAGCCTTTTCGAGGGGGAAACCTCCTTTACATTACACTAATGAACAATTCTTGGATGATACAAATGAAAAGACCTCCTTTCTACATATAGGAGTCTAAGGGGTCATAATAAAATCAGAGCCAACATAACAATAATAATGTAAGGGCACAATAATAACAATAGTGGGCTTCTATGGGGCACAATAGTAACAATATGGGCACTACATGGGTACATCAATATAATAAGTGGGTTGTACTAATAACAATAAGGGGTTACACTAGTAGTATAGGGGCCTAACACTTGTTATTATGTTAATTTTATTGATGATGCAATCAAAAAGACCTGGATTTATTGTATTCAAAATAAATCTGATGTATTTCATACATTCAATAAATGGAAAGCTTTGGTTGAAAATGAGACAGGAAAAAGGTTGAAGTGTCTCAAATCAGAAAATGGAGGTGAATATTGTAGCAAATAATTTGATAGGTATTGTTCAGAGAATGGAATTCATAGAGAGAAGACAGTTCGAGGAACACCACAAGAAAATGGTGTGTCAAAAAGGATGAACAGGGAAATCATGGAGCGTGCAAGGTGCATGAGATTACATGCATGAATGCCTTTTGCAATTTTTGGCAAATGTTGTAGATATTGTTGTTTATCTAATAAACTAAGGGCCTTCAAGTTCCTTGGATGGTGGTATTCCAGAGGAGGCATGGATAGGTAAAAAGGTAAACTACTCATTTTTAAATACTTTTGGTTGTGAAGCCTTTGTCCACATTAATAAAGAAAATAGAACAAAGCTTGAGGAAAACTAAAAAAAATGTACCTTTATTGGATATGATGTTGATGATTTTGGTTATAGCTTTTATGATTATAAAAAACACAAAATCATTAGAAGCAGAGATGCCATATTCAATGACAAGGTTTTGTATAAGGATCAGTTGCAGGAAAAGAAACAGGAAAAAGAATACATAGTGCTTGATGAGATCATAGAAAAAGTGAAGGTGCTTAAAAATCATAATGATCAACAGCTAGAACAACAACAACAAGCACCTCAAATGCCTAAAAGTGGTGTTAGAATATCTACCAGGATAAGTAGACCCCCAAAATGATACTCTCCTTCATTATATTATATATTTTTGACTGATTCTGGTGAACCAAAATGTTATGAAGAAGTAATGTAGGTAGAAACCAGGAAGAAGTGGGAGCAATCCATGAAAGAAGAGATGGACTCCTTAGCACATAACTAGACCTGGGACTTAGTCAAGTTGCCTGTAGGTAAAACAAAATTTTAGAATAAATGGGTTTGCAGGTTGAAGGAAGAAGATGGAGGCAGAAAAATGTATAAATCTAGACTTGTGGTCAAGGAATTTGCACAAAAAAAGGGTATAGACTTCGATGAGATATTTTCTCTTGTTGCTAAAATGACTTCAATTAGAACTATTTTGAATCTAGTAGCAGCTAAAGATTTGCAGCTTGAGCAGTTAGATGTAAAGACAACCTTTATCCATGGGGATTTGGAGGAAGAGATATATATGTAGCAGTCATAAGGATATGAGTTAAAATGGAAGGAGAAACTAGTGTGCAAGTTGAAGAAGAGCTTGTATGGCTTAAAACAAGCTCCAAGGCAGTGGTATCTAAAGTTTGATAGGTTTATTTTTGAACAAGGTTTTGCTAGATGTCACTCTGATCATTGTGTTTATCTCAAAAGGTAAAATGATGGCAGCTATATTATATTGCTATTGTATGTAGATGACATGCTTGTTGTAGGTTCTAACATGCAGGAAATAAATGTGCTTAAAAGAAAATTGGTGAACTCATTTGCAATGAAGGATTTCAGTGTTGCAAAACAAATCCTTGTTATGAGAATAACTAGAGACAGAAAGAATCGAAACATTGTCTCAGAGTGAGTACATAGAAAGGTGTTGAAAAGATTTAATATGCAAAATGAAAAAACAGTTAGTATACCTTTGGCTAGACATTTCAAACTAAGTAATGAGGTGTGTCCCAAGACTCAGGAAGAAATGGCTTATATGTCTAAAGTTCCATATGCATCAAAAGTTGGAAGCTTAATGTATGCAATGGTCTACACAAGGCCTGATATTGCACATGTAGTGGGAGTTGTAAGCAGGTACAAGAACAATCCAGGAAAAGAACATTGGATGGTGGTGAAGTGGATTCTTAGGTATTTGAGAGGTATCACAAATCAAGCACTATGCTTTGGTGGTTCAAACATTTCTCTACGGGGATATGTTGATGCAGGCATGGCGGTTGATAGAGATAACAGGAGGAGCACAACAAGGTATGTGTTTATTGTAGGTGGAATGGGTTTCAAAACTACAAAGTGTTGTTGCATTCTCAACAACAAAAGCAGGGTATGTTTTTGCTACAAAGGCTAGTAAAGAAATGATTTGGTTACAAAAGTTTCTGGATGAATTAGGTAAGAAGCAGGAGTTGGGCAGGTTATACAGTGATAGCCAGAGTGCCATACATCTTGCAAAGAAATCTACATTTCATTCCAAGACTAAACATATATAGGTAAAGTACCATTTCATATGGTCAGCATTGGAAGATGGACAATTGAAGCTGGAAAAGATACACATTAGCCAAAATCCTACAGATATGTTAACAAAAGTTGTAACCGGGGAGAAATTGAGATACTTCTTAGTTTCAATTGGTCTTCAAGTATGATGATGAAGAGGAGAAACAACCAGGTCCAAAGTGGAGTCGTTGTCCAACAAATGAAGTAGCGGTGGAGTTGCTATAATCAGTCTCCAAGTGGGAGATTGTTGGGTGTGGAACCTGGTTATCTCGTTTATTCATAGGTATCACCACATTGGACCCTAGTTCGTAATTTGGCGGTAATGCCACCTGTATTATTTTCACTACAAGGGGGGTCCAGGGGGGGCATCTTTGGGAGCCCCCCCCCCCTGGGCAGGGATGAGGGGCAGCGCCCCTGAAGCTAAAAATAGATGTAAAATTATCTTGTAAAATATTGTAATTTCGTAGTCAATCTAGGTCGTTCATTAGGCGGAGATCTGATTATAGAAGTTATGTTTAATTTAGGGTTTTTTTTCCTTAGAAGGCAACCCCTCACTATATATTAGGGAATTGTATTGCATCTATATAGATCGATATTTTTGGTGAGAAAGAGAGAGGAGATTATGTGAGAGTGAAGAGGGAATTACATCAGATCTACCGTAGGTTGTATCTCTACAGTTTGTTGGATAATATAAAAGGAAGGGCTAGCTATTTCTCCATGGACGTAGCCCAAATTGGGTGAACCATGTATATATGTGTCTCTCTTGTTTTTTTTGTTTTCCGTGTTTATATTTATACAATATATTTTGCGTTCCATTGCTCTATAATATATAATTTTATAGCACCCAAATGTCCTTGGTGACTAGAACATAGTGTCACTGATCTCATCTATGTCCCCCTGAGTGAGGACCATCGACTCAATGCTAGAGGCCTTGTCAAACTTCTACTTCATTCGCACACCTCTGGTGATGGGTTCCTTCCTCTTCGTTAGGATGAAAGGAGACTCAATATATTTTGTCTCCTTAAAAGGGTATGCCCCACCCTGCTTTGGTTCCTCTATGTTCGACTCCTCTTCGTCTATGCGCTTTAGCTACTGCACCGTATTCTTCTCAAGGTCCAAAGTGACCTTTTGAGGCATCTTCGTTGTGTCCTCCTTCAGCGTACCTCCTGTGGCCTTCATTGTTTTGCTGGTCCCTGCCTAGTCTCCTTCGGCTTCCTTGCTGGGATCTAACCACATGCTTGACCAGTTGTAGGTTTTAACCCCCAACAGAAATTACCTACATACGAATTCTAAAACACATAAAATAAACAATAGCGAGAGCATAACACATAAAATAAATATACACTGATATTTTCCCCTGGATCCCAAAACCAGGACTACCAAATTGATTTTTCATTATGTTCCTTTTAATGTTACAATACATATATATACATGTTGTAGCATCCAATACCATGGAACAAATGCCATCGCGCCCAAAAACATGTGTGCAAACCATGCACAAAAACATAGGTGGGTCTGCCCATCTAATATAGGGTCTAAAAAAAAATTCCCTCGGGCACTGCCCTAAACCCGATAGAGGGAGGTTAACCGCCCCACTCAAACCCCCTGTGACCCCCCCGCTGCACAATCAGTGCAACAAACGGTGGGCTCCACTCCCCCTCTAACCCCTAGTTAACTAAGGGAGCTAGTCATGGAAAAATATAACACAACCCAACATTCTCCCACTTGTTGTTTTCTTTCCAAAAGGGGCCACAAGAGAGCTTAGTCATTTATCTAGCCCTACAACTCCCATTATTTCTCTACACCTAGAGAACTTCTTAGAGCTCACAAATGTTTTCAATGCATCCGCAGTATTCTTGAAAGTGTCCACCTTTACCAACAACACCTTTTTATCTTCTATCATATCCCTCACAAAGTGATACTGAACATCAATGTGCTTTGTCTTAGAATGGTAAGCAGGGTTCTTTGCCAAGAAAATTGCACTTTGGATGTCACAGTCTATCCTTATAGCTCCCTGTACTAGCCCCATACTTGAACACAATCTCTGAAACCAAACTACTTCCTTGCTTGTATGAGTGGTTACCATGTATTCTGCCTGTATAGTTGATAGTGCCACTACAGATTGTTTCTTACTCATCCAGCTGACAGCACCTCCAAATAGGTTAAACACATACCCACTTGTATATCTTCTCTAATCCAGATCTCCAACCCAATTTGCATCAACAAAGCCACGGATATCCAAAACTCTTTCCAATCCTGGTCTTCCTTGGTAGCACAAACCATAAGCATTAGTGCCACGCAAATACCTGAAAACCTGCTTCATTGTTGTCCAAAGCTCCTTCCCTGGTTTTGACATAAACCTGCTCAATACTCCCACTAAATGTGCAATGTCTAGTCTAGTACAAACCTTCACATACATTAGACTACCGTCTGCACTTGCATATGGAACATGGGACATGTCCTCTTCCTCTTCTTGTGTCTTGGGACACTAATCTGCAGATAAGTTTACACCTACGGGAATAGGAACCTTCACCGGTTTACTAGCATGCATATTAAACCTCTGTAGTATTGTCTCGACATACTTCCTCTAATTTAACCAGATCTTCCTTTTTGCTTGATCTCTTTTAATTTCCATGCCCAAAATATAGTTTGCAGAACCAAGATCTTTCATGTCGAATTTGGAGGACAATTGGGTCTTCAAATCCTAGAAAATTTCTTTGTCATTTCCAATCAGCAACATATCATCCACATATAAGACCAGATAAATAACACGGTCACCAATTAATTTAAAATACACATAGTGATCTGCTTTGCTTCTGGTGAATCCAAGTCTCTTTATAAATGTATCAAATTTCGGATACCACATCCTTGGTGACTGTTTTAACCCATACACAGACTTCTTTAACTTGCATACCAATTCTTTCTTACCCTTCACCGCAAAACCTTCAGGTTGCTTCATGTAGATCTCTTCTTCTCGATCCCGGTGAAGAAATGTTGTATTCACATCCATTTATTCTACCTCAAAATCAAAAGCAACAGCAATAGATAACAGTAATCTAATAGAATCTACCTTGGAAATAGGAGAAAAAATATCACCAAAATAAATTCCGGGTGCCTAGGAATAACCCTTTTCTACCAACCGAGCTTTGTACTTATCCACCTTTCCTTCTTCATTTGTCTTCTTCTTGAACACCCATTTGCTGCCAACGGGTTTCCTTCCAGCCGACAACTCCACCAGATCCCAAGCCTCATTTTTGTGCAAAGATGCCATTTCAGCAACCATGGCCTCTTTCCAGAGTTTGTCATCCTCTGAATGTACTACTTCCTTCACAGTTCTAGGATCATCATCAGTAATAGATAAGGAAAAATTTGAACAGAAACCAGATGGACTATACCTTTCTGGCTGCCTTATTTCTCGAACTGACCTTCTCACAACCAAAGTTTGTGGCTCTTCATCTTCTGATTCCTCTTTTGTTGTAGAGTCTGATTCTTCCTCCTTAAGATCAAACTCTACATTCTTAGGTTCTTTTGATTGGACTTCATGTTTAATAACATCTTTCACCTATTTGAACACCACATCTCGGTTGTACACAACATTCCTTGTTATTGTGTTCCAAATTTTTAACCCTTTAAACCATCCTTATACCCAGTAAAGATGCACTTTTCATATTTACTATCCAACTTTGTTCTTTTCCTCTTTAGAACATGTACATATGCATCACATCCAAATACCCTCATATGTGAAAGATAGGGTTTCTTACCAGTCCATACCTCTTGTGGAGTCTTATTATCCAACGTTGATGAAGGTGATATGTTGACTAGGTAACATGCAGTCTCCACCGCCTCTGCCCAGAATTCCTATCCTAACCCAACACCATTGAGCATGCTTCTTGCCCTTGCCATCAACACCTTGTTCATTCTTTATGCAACTCCATTTTTCTCAAGTGTGTATGGAGTAGTCTTCTGACGTGCTATACCACACTTATTACAAGATTCTTCAAATTCATTCTTGCAAAACTCTCCACCGTTATCCGTCCTCAGCACCTTTATCTTCTTCTTTGTCTGATTTTCCACCAGAGCTTTAAATTATTTAAACCTATCAAAGACTTCAGATTTCTTCTTAAGGAAATATATCGATGTATTTCTTGAGAATTCATCTATAAATGATACATAGTACACAGACTTACCCAGTGATGGAACCTTCACAGGTCCAAACACATCACTGTGCACGAGCTCTAATATTTGTTTCGCCCTATTACCACCAAAGGGGAAACTCACCCGATTCTGCTTCCCATATACACAATTTTCACAGAAATCAAAATCTAGAGAGCTATTGCTCATACCTTCTACCATACCTTTACCATGAAGTATTCTAAGGCCCTTCTCTCCATTATGTCCAAACCTTTTATGCCACATCATGGTCTTCTCTCCAGAGACCACTAGATTTTATGCTCCACTTTCAAGAACCACAGAACTATTGCACCCATCAACAACATTTCTACCTTGCAGCTTGTACAAAGTTCCAGTATGAACTCCCTACATCAATACTAGTGCTCCTTGAACTATATTGCAGGTATCCTTCTCGAATACTAGTTTTACACCTACATCATCTAGCTTGCTTATAGAAATGATATTTCTAGCCAATGCAAGAATATGCAGGACACCTACAAGTGTTCTAATCCTTCCATCTTGCAAATCAACCTTAAATTTTCCGTCACCAATGATTTTATCCTTCCTTTCATCCCCTAAGAAGACATCACCACCATCAAATTTCTCATACTCGCAGAACCACTCTCTATGGGGAGTGAAGTGAAAGGATGCACCTGATTCAATCAACCATGCCTATCTACATGTGTACTTGAAGAAGCCAAGTACACATCCCCACCTTCATCTAAGGTGGTTTTCTCCTCTGCAAAAGGAGAATCATCATATCCCTTTCCTTTGTCAGGAGCTTTATATTTATAGTCCCTTTTGTATTTCCCTTCCTTCTTGCATTTCAGCACACCTTTACAGGTTTTCCTAGAGATTTAGATCTCTCACTTGATGACTTATTTTTGTTTCTATTTTGGGACCTTCCTCATACAGACAAGGCATCACCATTATGGCTCTCCATATTTTTCAATCTCATCTCCTCCGCCAGCAAGGATGATACTATCTCATCAAACTACGAGGTAGTTGCATTGCTACCTATTGCAATAACTAGACTATCCCATGAATCTAGTAGAGAACACAACAAAATGATGCATTTATCTTCATCTGAAATTTTAATATCAACAAAAAATAATTGAATTACCACAGTATTAAATGCGTTTAGATGTTCTGTCACTGAGTCTCCATCTTTCATCCTCAGGTTATACAGCTTTTTTTGTAGGAACAATTTATTTAACGGAGACTTAGATTGGTACAAAGTCCCTAACTTGTCCCACAAAGCCTTCGTCATAGCTTCCCCTGATACATTCAACAATACTGAATCTGAGACACACAATCATAATGTGCTCTTTGCCTTCTGATCCAACTTCTTCCATTCTTCATCGGACACTCCCATTGGTTTAGTACCCGGATCTACCGCGATCCACTGATCTTTATCCACCAACAGATCCTCCATCTTGAGTTTCCACAACTCAAAACCCTGACCATTAAATTTCTTGATCTCTATCTTTCCACTGCTCACCATCTTCTTTCACCACCAGAATCAATCCCGCAGATAACCCATTGAACAGGGTCTACCACAGGCCCAAGCGAAACCCCTCAACAACAATGACATCCCATTGAAGCCAAAACAACTCTGATACCAAATTTAGGTTTTAACCCCGTACAAAAATTACCTACATACGAATTATAAAACATAGAAAATAAACAATAGCGATAGCATAACACATAAAACAAATATACACAGAGATTTTCCCTTGGATCCCAAAACCGGGACTACCAGATTGATTTTTCATTATGTTCGTTTCAATGTTACAATACATATATATACATGTCGAAGCATCCAATACCATGGACCGAAAACCATCACACCCAAAACCATGTGTGAAAACCATGCACAAAACCATAGGTAGGTCCACCCACCTAATATAGGGTCCAAAAAAAAATTCCCCGGGGTGCTGCCCCAAACCCCGTAGAGGGGTGATAACTGCCCCCCTCAAACCCCCCCATTACGCAATCGGCACAATGAAGGGGGGGCTCTGCCGCCCTCTAACCCCCCGGTTAACTAGGATAGCTAGTCGTGTAAAGAATATAACACAACCCAACACCAGTTAGATATAACTTGAAAAATATCCGCTTTGTGACCAAATAGGCCAACTCATACATATTCCCTCTGCATCTTTCTTCTTCTGTATGTATATATTGTGGAAATTTTCTTTGAATTTCACAATTCCGCTACACTGGTTAATTAACATCGGTGATAGCCATGGCTTTTTGCTGACCATGGTGCACAGATCCATCTCAAACAACACCCAAAAGAATTTATTCTCTATTACTAGACTTGGATCCTTCGATGCCCACAGCGAAGTGTACCTCACAACTTCACACAATTCTGGGTCAACATTAGGGAACTATGACTTGTTGGAGGTTCTCCAAGCTGTCAAAGCAATCAAAAGTGACAACCATGCATAATGGAAGGGTTTCCCATCTTCTTGGGATTCACGAAAATCATCCATAAACTATTGGTGGAGGTATACTACCTAATTGAACTACACCCCTTGGCTAAACTATGCAACCAATTGAATTACTGGGGTTGGTACCTCATTTTCCCTGCACTTTCTCATAATATTACTAGCTAGAATGGATGTAGCAAAGGCGACAGCCTTATCTGAAATCGAACTTACTGTGTAGCCTCATGACTTCTTGAATACATTGAAGTCTTTCTTGACTTGGTCTATGAACTTATTTTTTTGAGACTTTCCAACAAAAGCATTGGCAAGGTCTGCTCTTGATCAAGATAGCATCAATTGGTATCCTCTCCCCAAGCCATAAGGCTTCATCATGCACCAAAGCTAGCAACTAGCACACACATATTTTATTAATGTTTCTACACCCAAAATTAGGCACAATCAACATGTTCATTAAAGTAGCGCATTGAATCCCAGCCGCCCACATCATTGGTTCTACTCGCATTACCTCAGACTCCTCATAGTATACCATCTTCAGGTATTTGCTTAGCTCAAAATGAGGGAATTTGGTCCGGTCCGCCAAATCCCAATCCTCCATGCACAGTTGTAGTACTTGCACCAACAAGACTCCTTCAAAGGGTACATCTTCAGGCAGCAAAGGTGTACAAATGGAAAATTTTACTGCATCAGGTCCTTTCTCACCTTAGCAGTTAGCTTTCGTGGAGGCATTATGAAGGTAACCTTGAAATTGGCTCGACCTCATCGACACTTATGTCCTCAACTCCTATCTCAATTTCTTCCTCCTCTAAGTCAACTGGCTCCATTGGTTGCTTCTTTTTCCCCATGTCCATCTTTTCCTTGCTCCTCTACTCAGCAGACACCTTCCTAGGTGACTGCCTTATCGGTGGCTTCTGTGGTTTCATTTCTTTCTTCACTGATGTTGCTTCTACTGGTTCCACCATTGTTTCTACCACTATTGTAGTTGTGGGCATTGATCTCGACAATCTAGGAGTTGTGGTGTGTGTAGGAGGAGTATTAGTCATGATGTTTGTTAATCCTTGTTCCATAAATTCCCAGTAGACGTCCTACCAATACTCACCAGACATGCAACACTTCTCTCGACCTAGACTTAGGTGAAAAATCTCATAAGATTTCTTCAAGAGGAAAATTGTCCAAATGTAGAGAGGGATGCCATATCTATAGCCAAATTCAAATTTGAATTCCTTGAATGCCTTCAAATCCTCCTCATAAATGCGAATTTGGTGGCATATTTTCATAGATATGCTCCTTAAATGCACTTCCCCCTATCCCTTTAACGGAAAAATTGCGGTCACATCAACTGTAGGTTTTCCAACAGTCACATTTTGAGCAGGCTATGCTAGACCCTCCCTTATGGTGTAGCGACATTATCACATCTTTCTCCACTTGTGCCATTTTCCTAAACATTGTGCATCCCTCCTTGTTCGACGAAACTATTTCTCGAAAAAGTATTTTATATTCTTGCACTTCCTTTCTATTTCCTGAAGCAATAAGACTTTCCTATTGTCATATATTCATTGCATCCTTGCAGGGGCAAGATATACCATGGAAAATCCTTCTGATTTTTTTGTTTAATAGTTTCTCTTTGCCTTAGATAGTTTCCTACTTGCAAAGGAAATCATATGGTCAATATATCCTTCACCTGGTTGAGTTAAAACAACTCCCAATGCTATACAAGATGCATCCACATGCACATGAAATTATTTCTTCCAATTTGGGAATACTAGGATTGGTGCAGTAACCATCTTCTCCTTAAGAACATCCAAGTTCTTCTGGCAGTCATCATCCTAGCAAAACGTAGCATCCTTCTTCAACAACCTCTCCACGGGTGTAGTGATTTATGCATATGCCTTTATAAACTTCTTGCAATACCTTGTATGACCCAAAGTTGTTGTAGTTTCTTTACATTCCTAGGTGGATTCAAATTGATAATTACAACGATAGTGGTAGTGTCTACCATCAATCCCTGCTTAGATATGACATGTCCCAATAGTATTCCATAAGGTACACAGAAAATACATTTCTTCAAATTCAAGGAAATGTGGTACTTCCTGCATGTATCCAACATTAGACGCAGACTAAAAACATGTTTTTTAACTAGCCCAAATATTGTCCAGTCATCGAAGTAGACCTCCAAAAACTTGTGAATAAATTCCTTAAATGTTGCTACTACCACCCTTGAAAATATTGTAGGAGCATTTTTCAGCTTGAAAGGCATAACTGTATATTGGAATGAACCCCACTTTGTAGTGAAGGTAGTCTTATTTCTATCTGTCGGTGCAACCTTAATTTGGTGATACCCCGAAAATCCATCTGTGAACAAATAAGCCTCTTGTCCGCCAACATTTTCCATGACTTCATCTATCAAATGCGTAGGAAATGGGTCATGCATGCATGCATCATTTAAATTTTGCAGATCTACGTAGATCCTTATATCACGCTTTGTTTTCTTTTCCTAGAACACCATCGGACTAACCAATTATGATTCTTCTACTAGCTCAATTATACCTACCGCAAGCATCTTATCTAGATTTTCTCTTACCTTTTCCTTGTACTTTGGGTTTAGTTGATATGGGTGCAGCTTAACTAGCTTCGCATATAGCTTTAAATTGATCTTCATCATACCCAAATCACCTACTATACCCTTCAATTCAAAGAAGTTTGTCAGAAATAAGTCCTAATATTCATGTAGTAATTCAGCAACCTTGCCTACTTCATCACAATAGTCATCAATATGCGTGAACTTTGGTTCTACTTGTGAGCCAATATTTAATTTTTTTGTCTTTACCGGCTATGATATATCATGGATCTCTACATCAGGTCCTACAACTTCATGTAGTCCCTCTGACTCAAGAATATTGATATTTCATGGATCCTCATTGCCTTCTTTTGTAGTAACATTGTAGCATTCCAAAGCGTGTTGTAGATGCACACTCTAGTCCCACTACATCCAGGTTATAGGTTCTATTGGTTTTCAAAATATTGCTACCTTAATCTCCTAAAGCACCCCATCAATACATTCGAACCTATATTCAAAGTTGAATTTCAGCAGGAAAATCTCCTTCATTTCGTCCCAATCATTAGTCTTGTGTCGCAACTCCAACTAAAAATACCAATTCATTGGTATAACATCTAAGGTATGAATAAAGATATGTACCCACTCTAGTTGTGGTACCTCACCCCAAGCCTTAGTCCATCGATCCAAATGTTCACGCGGGTCATCCTTACCTGTGTACTTTTCACTGAGTCACATTGTTGTGGAGCCAAATCTTAATCTCATCAATCTAGATATTCCTTCCAATCAACAATATTATCCTTATGGGTTCCCCACCATATTGCAAGCACAAATCTTAAAGCCAAATCTAGGGCCTGGAACCTGTGCTCCTCTGGTACGTCTCTTTCAAAATGGTTAAGAAAATTATTGACATCATCTAGCCCATCAAAATAAGACAATTTACGTACCTTAGTTGATATACAACGCAGATAATTTATAATCCTATTGCATTGTAGTGTAGAGACCTCATGTAACTGATTCTGCGAGTTTTCTAATTCTTCATCTGAGTTTGATTGGCATGAACTATCCTTCTCCCAATTGATTCGTCCATCTGCAGTGGGATTAATCCAGTATTCGTCTCGCACAGTGAGCTTATATATGTGATAAATGTCTTTGTCATCATAGTCATCACGGAATGGCTCTGTGTATCGCGCACCTTTAGTTGGATCCAATGGAAAAACCAATCTAAGGCTGTTCTTTTCAAATTCCATGCTTTGCTTCTTCAAATTAATAATAGCATTCACGTTGAAATCCCAATCAATCCCGAGAAATGCTAGGTATGGATTATTGTTATCTATTATTTCAAGAAATTCAAAAGCTATGAGCATGTTGGCTCCTTCAATATCTATAGCCACTCCATGTAGGTGACCCATCAGAATTATCTTTTGTTAGTTTGCCATGCGTAGTTGGATTGGCAACCACTGCAACTTCGGTTTCCCCATACATTCCCAAGTCTATTTTGGCATTACATTAGCATCTAATCCTAAGTCTATACTTATCTGGTCAATGTCAAAGTCACGATTTTGTGTTGTCAACCGCATCTCCCTACTAGTCCTCTTTTTGCTTCGGTTCACTTTATTTACTACACGCTGCTATAGTAACAACTTTTCCTTTCTAGCACAGTTATTTATCAGTTCTTGTAGCCCTTCAAATTCCTTCTAATCCCTCAGCGACTTCATGCATGTCTATAGAAATGACTTCAGCACCGCGGGATCAGAGTCCCCTTTTGCATTAATTTCTTTAAATTTATTTTTTCGTGGGACTATTTGTTTCTAAGTTTTAGATGTAGAAGCACATGGATCCATAAAACTTTTTATTGCCTCCATAAACGTCTCTTTTTCTCTTTGTAAGTCAAATCCAACATTCTTCTCACCAACCCTATGAACCCATGTATCTGATACCCGTTGTATGCATTCTGCCTTGTCTTCACCAGTGGCTATACCACTTCACGTGACTATATTGAAACTAGGATCGTCTTCATGTAGCTCAGATCTCATCATCTAAATGCTCTGCATCAGTTGTTGGTTCTTATTTTCCTGCATCTTTGCTATTAATACAGGACAATCTTTTATAACATGATCAAACTTCTTACAGTATTGACAAGAAGGATGAGTTGGATTATGACAGTCACACGCAAAATGGACTAGTTCTCCACAGTTGTAGCAGATTATCTGGACCTGACCTCTTCCATCACCTCCTCCTCATCCTCTTCCCCATCCTTGGAATCCTCCGTGAGCTGCAAGTAAGCCCTGATCGTTCTGCATGTGGGTTTCAGCCTGCATCCTATACATTGGGGTTATGTCTATCATCAAGTCATAGCTTTAGTAATATCTTTCATCATGGCCAACCGATTTATGAAATTTGCAAAATATTTCCTTTGGTGACTGTAGAAACTTTTTCAATAGATAACAATTGCCTGTCAGATGCATTCCTGACACTTGGCAGATACTACACCAGACACTTGAACCAGTGCTTGATCCAACAGGAGACTCTGGTTTCAGTGGGTTGGAACCTCCCACAACTATATAGTCCTCGTATCGATCCTTATAGTGGACTACAACCTTTCACTTCATGCACGAAACTTCAGGGCATAGTCCCGACTGAACCTCATTTCCCTTCTTCAGATCCTGCAACTCAATATGAAGGCTTGCTAACTATGATTGGATTTGTTGGAATCCTATATTCATGTCCTAGATTAGCGAAGCCTCCAACTTCATCGTGATATCTAATTCTTCGGCCTGAGATCCGATCTTCTGTTGAGACAAAGGAAATCTTATGTGTGGCAATAGTGAAGCTATGTACCATTCCTTATGTTGTTCGTCTGAAATTTGAAGATTAGCTTGTATCAGTAAGCACTTCAACCTCTGATCTATATCCCATGTAGACTCATTAGTCATCTGCTTGATATCATTTATTTCAATAACACATTGAGATTTTGATTTTCATTTTCTAAATTCTTCATTCAGCGTAGTCTTTGTCTCAGCCAACGTAGCATTCGAATTGGTTGTACTATATTTGATATACCATGTGAGTGCTCTATCCTATAGCATTGTAACCAATTGCACTTTCTTCATGTCATCATCGTTGATTTTTTGTGCCTTCCACATAGCTTCTCCTACAAACCAAAACTGATCAGGATCCTCTGATTCCTGACCCTTGAATATAGGCATTTTCGCTGTGTTCGCCATATTGAAGAATGAAGGTGGAGGTGGAGGCATTGGAATAGGTGTATGAGGTGACGATGGAGATGGAAATGGACTGGATGGATGCAGAATTTCATAAGTGCCCTGACCTGCTATCTACGGCACACCTCCAAGTGTGTTAGGGTTGCTCCTTTATTCTTCACTGTCTGATTCTCCCAATAATGGACTATACATGCCTTCAATATATTTGTCCCAATCGACTTTGAATGTTTTCTTGCTTCACATAGATCCATCCTGACCTCTTATAAATATCAATTCATAGGCATAACACCCTTTTCACACAATAACATTTTAATCCAAGTTTTTAGAGATTTTAGGTACTTACCTCTTGGACCCTTAAAGAATCAGCGTTCAACTTCAATATGAGATGCAGATGTGTCAATTGCAAATTCAGTGATGAAACCACCCAAAATAATATTGATCTAATAGGCGACATCCCTTGCAACATTATAATCAAACTCTTCAAGACGCTTGATTTGTTCAGGAGTCCACACGATAGGATCATCATGTTTCCAGGTAGTTTCGTTGTCCGCTCACTTAGATAGCCACTCATGTGATTCGCAAGGGAAGGATGAAAAGAAAACTACGTTCTATTCTATGTAGATATATCTTTGTAACCACCTTTCTTTCGACCACCGTGGATTTCGATTTTCCTGAGCTGCAAACCCGTGAAACTTATGATCTACCCACTTCTTGATTTCTTTCTTAGTTTGTATCCATGAACGCCACATCACACATCCCTCAAATAGATCCTGGTCCCAGCAATAGAACCATTTTTTGGCTTTAGAGGGCTTGGAACCAAGTTCAAAGTTAGCTATGCTAACAAACAAAACCCTACACTGTCGTCCTTTCAGCAATGGTCCACTTACCGCAGGCTGCAGTCTCACCTGAGGAAATATTGGGGGATGCTAGAACTAGGTTTTTGCATCTAGAAGGCTATGTGATGTAACAGTGAGGTGTTTCTTTAATAGAGGGCCTGATTCGACCTTCATGAACCCTTTTCTTCAAAATCACAAACTTAAAGTGATTTCTACTTAAATATACCTGTGATTTTCACCTAAGTGTTCTAACATGCGTAAGTTATCATACAAAAGTAAATATGGATCTTCGCGGTGCAGTTAAAACAATATTAATCGAATCATAAATAAGCATAAACACAGAAACATATAAACATACAAATAAAACATAGAATTGCTTCAATTATGTTTTGTTACTTCAGATCTTTAATGAATAAACTTCTTCTGACCTTGCGCACACAGTGGCAGGGGCCTGCGCACTGAGTTGCGGATTTGCCAAGGTCTCTACGCACCTAGCTGCAAGAGCCTTCCCCTTCGCCAAAATATAGAATTACAGACAAAATAGACTCAATATCTCATTCATCAACTAACTCAAAGCTACCTACTAACTCCTATATGACTTCCTTTTATAGCTTTTCCATTACATTACCATGGTCCGTGAACCATGGGCGGAAATCAAAACATCCCATCCCTCTACAAAATAAGGGGATTTTCCCTGCCTAAAAGCCCCATTTAACTCTTAATTTTCTACGTTATTTGTGCTCCACTCCTCAAAATACGAAGACTTTACAATATTAGATCAAAATTGTGACAAAATTTAGACATGGGGGTCCCCATCCCAACACCAACAATCCTTCCTTTCATGCAATATGACCAAGTAAGATGTTGAATGGAGTGTAAAAGACATATTTTTTTAATATTCATTTACAAACATATTTTTTAATGCTTATAAAACATTATCTTAAGCTTTGCAACATGATCCTTTAGAAATTTGTATACTATCCAAACACCTAACTAAGCCTCCAAAACTTATGAATGTATTTTTGAAAAATTGCAATGACTACTTTGGAAAATATTGAAAGTGCATTTTTTAGTCTAAAGGGGTTTTTTTTGTATATGTACATCCCACATTATATATAAAGTGTTTTTCTCTTCTTATCTTCCTCAACTATGCAAATTTAATGATAGCCTAAAAATCCACCCATAAAAGAGTATGTCTCATTCCCTATAACATTCTCCAACATTTACTGAGTAAATGGCATTGGAAAGGGTTCATGTACGAAAAACTCATTGAGTTTAATAAAAACTACATACAAAATTCAACTATTTTCTTACCCTTTATCATGATCATATTGATCCAATCAAACTCCTCCATCGAAATATTAACCTACCATCCATTATTTATTTATTTCCTATTTCACTTGTTACTTTTAGTGTAGATTCATTTTATACAAAATTTTATTTATTGGTTGATTATGTAGTTTCAATTCAATTTTCATATTCCTAAGTTCTCAAAACACACCCTTCAGTTTAATGAAACTATGTGGAAACATATTGGCATACTCATAGAATAGATTTATAATCTCCATTTCCATGTGTTCATCCCAACAATCCCCCATCACACCTAGTTTTATATCTTCCTTGGTGAAAATATTAACATGTTTCACATACAATGGCTCATGGTAATACAATAGATGCATAATATTTTCTTTATCCTAGACTATGTGTTGACCCCATGTTTCCTCAAATTGTATATGTTGGAGTTCCTTTGCAGGGTCTATATATATGAAATCTACTTCTATGGGGGATGCTTCCACATAATACCCCTCATTGGAGCGTACAATTAGAAACTATTTCTATTCCATCTATAGGAAAGACTAAATGCACTAAATCACCTATGGAAATGGTGTATACTTCCCACAAATTTAGTGAGTGTTAAATAACCTTTCTCATATTTTTGGTTAATTACTCATTTATCATTGCAATCCCACATACCATTACCAGTTATTCAAATATGGATCTATGTTATGTACATATTTTTGAACCAATTGATGAATTTGAAAACCCAATACTATCTAGTGTGCTTCACAAAAGGTCCACATGTTCATATAAGTCAAAATAACCACGAAACTACAAAGACAAATCAATAGGTTTGGAATTAGCATTTGCTAATATAGCCTTAGTGTTTGAAAATAATTAGTAAGTTAATAGTGCCTCTACCATGTCCTTCAAATAATTTAATGAACTCTTATGTCATACTCGCTATATTGCCAAGGTCTCTACCAAAGTGACATCCAACAATACAATACTATGCTTTATCATAACCCATTCCTCCACTTGTTCTCAAACTTTATCCATGTTGGGTTGAGGGTTTCTATGGTTTTAAAGAATTAGTAGAATGGAAGAAAGAGGATGTGGATTCGGATGTAGATTTGGTCAAGGCTGATGTGATAGGGGTCATGGGGACAACCATGGTGACTAGATCGTGGAGGATATGAATCTTCTACGTACACAGAAGTAGATGAGGGTTGGGTAGAGGACTTGATGCAAACTATGCATTGTTGTGGTGGACAGTAATGGCCATGTAGGCATTGGCTTAAATAGAAACAACGAGGTGGTCATGGCCATACTATTAACCCTTGAATAAATGTAGGAGGAGGGTTGCATTCTCCCCAAATGGAGACAAGGAGCAGTAAAACTTGAAGCCTTGTCCCATTCAAGAGACGACAAAAATATATTACATAAATGATAAGGATTTATCTCCTGAGATATCCTGAGATGAATTTGTAGCTTCAAATTTCTTGAAATTTTCAGCCTTTTCTAGGTCAACCTTTGGTGAGGCACACTACTTTAAGGTAAAATTAGAAAATATGGTATCTACGCTTGATTCCATACTCTAGGAATGGATAGGAACCCCTGTCAACTTTATGTGGCTACTCTACAATCGACAAAAACTTCAGGAGGGGCATCTACTTAGGGGCTATGGCATTACTAAGGATGTTTCAATCTCTCTTATGGCTAGTTTAAATAGTGTTGCCATAGGTGGGGGGGGCACCTTTTTCTTCTAAGTCCAATTCATGTAAGGATGCCCTCAAGCCAAGGTCCATTTATCTGACACATAAAGAACTCTCAAGACCTACATTCAGTGTGTATCAGGAAGATTTTGGGTAGCATGCTATTATTGGTCGATTCAACATGTTTTGTCCATTGGAAATTGCACTTCATAATTGGGTGCATCAGACCTAGACACCAAATATATCTACTATTTTTCTTAAAATGTTTCTTTGTGGTGAAATTTTGAGAATTCATTTGATCATGATAAGGCTTTTAGTGAAGGACCCTAGTTTGGGGGCTAAGTTAGGATTTGCATGAAACCATATTTTAACTATTTTAGCCCTCTTTCTATGCAATATTTTCCCACACCTATTTGTGTTAGGATCCCAAATATTCCCTTTCATCTACTTCATCCAGATATTTTAGTTGATGTGGGTAACTCAATCAACAACTTCATTAAGGCAGACACAGATAGGGTGGAGAAGGGTATTGTTACATTCACCTAAATATGTGTTAAAGTAAATATCACTAATTTTAAAATCCTATTCACTGGAAGGCCTAACTTTTATGTAGCCATTGAATTATGAAAATATAACTTTTTGTTGTAGATTGTGTCAATAGCTAGGTCATCTATAAAATGTCTTCCCTTTTTCTCAAGAGTGATGCCCTCCTTTGGATTCTAAGAATAAAACCTAAGGATAGATGACCTAAAAGTTTTGAAGGATTCTAAGAAATATTTAGCAAACCATCCAGATAACCCTCAGTACCAAAAAGCCTCTATAGATAAATCGAGTCCTTCAACTTTATCTCAAAAACATGCAACGCCATTACATCCTTAAAATGAAGCCGCAGGAGAAACAACCATGGTTTTGGCTTTATCAATTAGTAGACACAAATCCTTCCATGGATAATATTACTGATATAGTGGTAAGGAAGTAGCTACAAATTTTGACCCCCCATAATTATATTTGACTCAGGAAAACAAAATTATTGTACCATCCTCATCGATTCCTAACAACTCATCAAGGTGGATAGATGTCCACAAGAAAAAAGGAAAAAAGGATCCTTAGAGGGATCCATAATCATTCTCGGGTTGATCACCTATATACATATACATATAATATATATATATATATATATATATATATATAATATATATATATATATATATATAATATATTATATATATTATATATATATAAATATATATTATTATATATATATATATATATATATATATATTATATATATATAATATATATATATATCCATGCCAATCATGTCATCCAACATTGGTTAGTTCATTATTTTTGAATCAATCCATCGACATCCATCAAACATTGTGCACCACCGTATGAGTTTATTTTAATCTCCAGTATATGACTATTTAAATGTAACTTTAGAATTTGTTGTAAAGAAACAAAATCTACACCAACTTAACTCTCCATCTATCATAGGATTTATGTAATTCTCTTGGTCCTAGTGAAAAGATTATAGAACTAATCCAAGGCACCTTTATCAAACACTTCCTCGACTAGTTCCATAAAGTGCTCCCATAATGTTGGATCTAAAGGATGAATAAATTGTAACCCTCTTTGTCAAATGATGTTCATCATTATTTCATATACAAAATAACATCATTATTAGTTTCTCAATAAATCCCTAGCAACACAGAGTAGGGAACCTTATCATCTAGTATCTCTATAACTTCAAAACTAGCATACGTTTTCATGCCATCTAGATCAACCTCCATATGTTCTAGCCAATCAATTGGAAAACTTATGTTTATTTTGAAGTTATCCTTCTAGATCAACTTCCATCTATTATATCCCACCAAATGAAAAATATGTGATTTTTTATCCAAACTCAATTATATTAGCTAGTCGACCAAATTTAATCACCTCGTGCAATCCCATTATTTATTTAGAGACGTTAACATCAAACCCTAGATCCATCACGAAAACTTGCACCTCCTATCCCCACATTGATGTGGCTATTTGGAATTCCTTCTCCATTCATCTTCTTTATACATAATATATGGTCCATTTATGACCTTAGAAAGTGATTTCAACAATCATAGGTACCCCTTAAAATTTCCCACAACTTGGTCATCCTCCAAAATCCCTTGGTAGAAGAAGGTTATCAACATTTTGTGGTGCTCAATTATCTCAATTTGAACTCTTTCATATACTCCCATTATTAGAGAACTCTACCACAAATAGGCTCTCCTAGAATATTAATGAGTGTGAGAAATGTGTCATATTCCTCACTATAATGGGGTGTTTACTTTGTCGAAGTTGCATCATACCACTACTATAATGACATTACACTTCTATGATAGCAAGAAATGGTGGGGTATTTCCATGGATTCTAGAATATCTCATAAATGTTATCATCTGCCTTGCCCACAAATGGGTTTTCTAATTATAGTAGTATGATGTTGGAACACGGTGCATTCATTCCTCAAATGGCCTCCCATTTTACACAACATGCACCATGCCACCTCTTTTACACTCTAATTTCCCTTCACTACTATTTTCTTTTTGGAAATAATACTGAGACGGGGGGGTGAATTAGTATTATCAAATCAATATAACTTTTTCATTTCCATATTCAGATTCATATACGCTACTTCAGTTAATGAAAACCGCGTGTATACGCAACTGTGTATAAGCAACTAGCGTATATTCAGTAAACTTATAAATCAGTTAGTTTCTTCTTAGTGAGTGCATCAGAACATTATTAACCATATGATCAGTAAACAGGAGAAGTAAAGCAGAACAAATCATCACACATAAACACCAAGATGTAAGGTGGAAACCCAATGTGGGTGAAAACCACTTGCTGCAATTTGTCTATATCTTCTTTTAAATTAGAAACTTCTTTTTACAATGATTCTGTACTGGTGCAGTCTTATATCAGTATGCAGGCTGCTACCTGCAGAAGGCTACAACCTTCTCTCATTCTTCAGCTTCTCCTGGAAGGGAGCTACAACCCCCTTAGATCTTGTACTAGTTGAAGTACTAGTATGTAGGTGCTGACCTACAGAAGGCTACAACCTTCTCTTTTCTTCCAGGGACCATGTTTCATAGATTTTCAGACTAGATCCATGAATATCAATCAAACATCAAGTATATCTGCCTAAACCAATCTCCTTTGTACAAACAAATACTGAATCAACCAATCACTTCTCAAAATGCTATAAACAGAAAACAGTAACAGTAACCAAACACCAATTCTGAACCCAGAACACTGCAGCAATAAACAAAAGTAGCTAAAACATATTTCATGAGATGTACACTACTTCAATATGCAGAACCCTGCATACATACGTAGCTGTATTAAGGCCAACCAACGTATATGTTGTCTTCACTTAACGAACCCGCGATTATATGCACCTCTGATGTGCCGAACCTGCGTACAGATCTATAAAAGATAATTTACCCTTTTCACTTAATCAAACAGCAGTTGCACCTAGATTATCAGATTTATAGATCTAATCATGCGCCAATTATAACAGATCAAAATCAATCAATGATACTACTTATTCAAGCCTTAGGATCTAGAACTTGTCCATATTTTAGCGCTCGGGTCCCTCCTAGGTTTAGATCCAACAATGCACCATAACCTGATTCTAGATCTTGCTCTTCATAAGATATTCAATACTTGAGTCGATACCATTGCCAAATGATCTCCTTCCCTTTTATAGTCTTAGGTCTTACTCAAACCATGGTCCAAAACCATTGAGAACCAATACTAGCGACCCAATACATGGGTTCAACACTTCGGATGCAATACCAAGGTCCAAAACCATAGGTCCAAATATAACAGACTAAATACCAAGGAACAAAAATAAGCTTTCCCACATGTACGTGCTTTTCCTTGCATGAAAGTGCGTGCATACGTATACGCACCTTTTGATCATCTAACTCGCATGTACACGTGACTTTGTTAAGAGTAACCAGCGTATACCTCATTTTCTTTCATTCTGAGAGCCTGAACTGTGATCTACCCTTTCAGTGAGCTACCATCAAGGACAACACTTGTGCCATAGTGCCAAACCTATGTCATAATGCCAACATTTCCATGATAAAGTTGTAAATTTATATTTGAATTGTGCCAAACCTAGAGCCAATCTTGAAATGATGCTTCGACCAATGTACTAATAAACTCCACCCACATTTCAAATTCCAAAGTTTCCCACTACATCAAAAATCATTATCACAAAAATGGTATACATATATGAGGTGAAAACCTACTAATAAACCATTCCTTATATTATACCTCTTGGATGTTGTAGCTCAACCAACTCATCAAATCTCAAAAGAATCTCTCATATTCCCAAATGGTCTCTCCAATTTTTTTCTTGATCTCCTTTAATTTTGTAATGCTTTGTCATTTTGACTTCAACTCTAAAAATCCATCATGAAGTATACTTTAAACTAAACCAAATTCACTTTATGCATAATGATATCACTTTTCTTTCACTTCACATAACACTATAATGCTCTTCCTTACACTATAATTTGAAACTCCACTAAATAGGTTGAATATGTGCTTCTTGATGCTTCTTAATATCACCATATATGAATTATATATACTTTATGCCTTCATCACCTTTTTCATGAAATACAAGTCATAGAGAAGACTCATTTGATTGCTTCACAATCATTCTTGCTTACTAACTCTAAACCAATTTAAATCCTTGAGGTCATAGGTGTTCTATTACTAGTGTTAATCCTATGGTAATACTCACAATATTAATTTAGGCAAATTGTGACACCTTTTAGAAATCATATTTATGTTGTTCAAATCCATAGTAGTAGGTAAATGATAATCAAACACACACTTACCCTATATGTGGTGATAGTCAATGGATGTTTAAAATAATGAAAAAGGTGTAAGGTTAGAATTTAGGAGGGGATCACAAGGAGGCATTGACATCATTGCCATTTAGGTTTCTTGCTCAATGGCATGGATTTTTGTAAGGCTCAAATACAAAAATGGTAAAACGCAAAAGCAACTTAAAACATATTTTATTAATTATACCCTTATATGGTTTTTGTAGTGACACTCAGTGATAAAGCACAAGAAATATTTCTAAACATGTGCTTCGAGATCCTGTATCCCCCATGTCATTATTTTTCCACCATATCGACTCCTTAGTTTTTCTTTCCAACTCTATGAAATCCTAAATTCTCCATATCACGACAATTTTTTATGCTCTCCTTCAATACTAACAAAGCTCCTTATAATACTTTCATCATCCTTTGAATCATCTCACACTCTAGATGCATATTAGGGACATATCTTCTCCTCAAAGACTCCTACTTAGCATGGACCTTTCCATTTTTTATTGCCATAAAATTGTTATTATCTCTATGCTCCTTTGTTTTTTATTCTCTCTCTTTCTAGGTCCACTACCCTTTTCATCACCAATATTTATCTCAACTTATGACACCAACATTGTCATCAATACCTCACATTATTCTAACCCCTTCCCCCCCAAATGTAGGTTTTTCCTTCCATATCAATGGGGCTTTGCAACCTACCCCATTCAACCATTGTTTATTGTAAGTTAGACTTCATTTGTACTACTAAACAAAAGGAATCAATAAATGTCCATTTCTTCTAATTTTCTAATAGGGAAGCCTGACCAAAAGTATAAAAATAACTCTTCATTCATGAAATTCACATCAAAAAATTGAAAACGTTTGACTAAGAACTTGAGTTTATATCTATCTAGATATCTATAATAATCACTATGACTATGACTATCTATTAGGTTATCCAGCCTAAAAGTTCTTCCAAAAACTAGAAACATGATGAGCCTCATAAATGGGTAATTATATGGGCTCATTTTACCTCCTCGCCTAGTCAAATCAACCATTCTCTTAGCTTATTGTATGATTTTCTGATTATATTTATGCTTATAGAGTGAGATGAGTTAGTTATTATGCCATGTGATCTAACATGTATTTAATGTAGATTATTGATGGATTTCAAGGTAAAAATCAAGGATCCAGTGGTAAAATGGCAGCAATAACTTGAAGTGGACAAAGGAGAGGACTTATAGGATGGAATCCCCCTCATTTATTACTCCTCACTTCGAATTTCCCTTCATTCAGCTCGGAGTACAAGCAGCCGAATCATACACTAGAAGGAAGTCGAGCAAGTGGAGGATGAATGATAATTATCTCAATTTTTGGGAGCCAAGCCTCCCGGATTTTAAGGAAGATGTTGGTAGCTTCATTTGTATAAGTAGAGAGGCCTAGGGCCTCACTAGGGTCGGATTTTTTTGCTTATGTAAACTCTGCTCAAATTTCGAGCTTATTATTTTGTGACAGTTTCATGTAATCTTGCTATTATTTTGATAATGAAGATGGAATCCTTTTTGAGCTAGCAATGAGTTACCTCAGAGGGATGAAGCTCTTGGGTTAGGGCCCAATCCAAGCAGCCAAGCTTCTCTTTACTTGTACTTGTATGCTTTACTTCAGTTTGTAGATTAATTTGCTATTAGATGTATTTCTTTTATGGTTAAGAATAGGTTGCTTTTGATGATTTAATAGTTTGCTTCCATTTATGATTTTTGTAGCAGGTTAAGAAGCAATCAAAAAAGATTCAAAAGGCTAGAAATAGTGCTTTTTTCTCTCCTCCTTCCTCTGGGACCATGATTTGAGGCAAAGACTCTCTTGCTGCCCCAAAAACACAGATGTTCCTCACTTGTAGGAATTCTAGTGTTTGTAGCTCTTTAGTAGGTTAATAGTCCAGTTTTGATTTGCTTTAGATATTCTTCATCAAGTTCACTTCCTGATTTACTATAGTCCTCTTTCATGCTTTCCTTTCCTACAACATTTCTAAGCATTTCCTTTCATGCATCATAGTTTAGGCCATTTTAATGCAAAACTCTGTTTTTCCTAGAATGCATTCATTTCAATAGTTGCTTGATTTTCTTGGTTTCTATGTAGCAAATCTCTTCCAATAGTAGGCTAGCTTTCCAGAAATCACATCCTCCATATGATCCATGCCCTATAGGTATCCCAAGCCTCACCTCAATTCTGCCCTAGTTTCCTTCATTTTTCATAAAAACTCTTCCTCTCTCCTTGAGCAAACCCAATGATATTTCTCTCTCCTGATGATTCATGGTATACCATAGGCACCCTAAAAACTCATTCAAACCTTCATCCACCTTTTCCACCCACTATCACACCCTTAAAACAACAGAAATTGCTCTCGGCATCCTCTTGTAGGCCTCTTGTAGTTACCCTATTTTCCTCCTCTAGTTTTCCTGTGTCCTCCTGTAGTTTTTCCTGTAAGATTTCTTTTGAAGTTTGAGTGTGCAAAAAACCTCCAGAAGGCCACCTAAGATCTCCTAGGACCCATCCACCCCATCCTGCATCCTCCCAAGCTCCAAAGCCGCCCTCTAATGCCACCTGTTCGTTGCCACACTCACACACAATAAGTTAGATGCATGATTAAATTTACATAAAAACACATAAAAATCCAAAAACATGTTTTTTGCTTATTTACTTCCAGAAATAGCATGGTTAGATGTTTTTTACTTCCTTGAGTAGGTAATGGCATTTATTTCATGGTTTTCATAGTGTTTCTTGCAAAAGTAGAATTCGTTGGTTAATTAGGGTTTACTAAGTTTTGCTTTACATTCCAGTCTTTCTCCTTTCTGTGGCTAGAATAGCATCTATAGAGTAATCTTTCTTTCCTTTCATAACAGATAGAGCTTCTTCTAAAATCCATAGAAGTTGGCTTGAGCTCCTAGTGATCTTGCGCCGGCTAACCAAGTGACAACCTACATTGAGAACTAGTACTTGTGCATATAGCACCGACACTTCCAAGTTTGTTACGAACTACCGGGTTGATAAAGAGTAAAGTAGCTAGCCCAGGAGTTGCAACATTATTGCTGCAATACTGGTGCTCACCACTTTTTGGTGCCATTATCGAGGAAGCGTCAGAGTATTCTATGATTACTGTTTTCTTCTATTTCTTCTTGTGACATTCTGCTAATAGTTTATTTCAGCAAAAGTAGACTAGTCACTTCTTTTCTTTCAAGTTCCGCATTTCCTTGCTTTCCTTCTCAATTCTGCAAATTTCATTGCAGCAAGTTCATTTTAGCAAGTTGCAATTTGTTTTTTTCAATCAATTTCAGTTTCTGCAGATACTATCAGTGTGGTGAAAAAGAAACAAAAACCAACCAAAAAGATTTCCTTTCATGCCTTGTAGGAATAGAGATAACTTAGGAAAAGATTTTCCCAGCACCCCCACTGCTTCACACAGCCAACCTTCTCTCTTCTTCAGTGGCTGCAATCAAGAAGAACCCTTAGGTGAGAAACTAGACATATTTGAAGAACCTATAGGGGAACAAGAATAAGAAAACATTCCTCCATAGCCAATGGCTAAAAACAGAAATGCTAGGGGAAATGGAGAGAGAATAGAGGGTACGTTCCCCATTCGAGAGACCAATGGGACACCAAAATGAAGAATATAAGCCCTTCAGCCCTACCTCATTTCCATGGTCTGACTACAAAAGCTCCTGGCACCTTCTTGTTCAAGTTTGATGTCATTTTTCGAACTTATGACTATGTAGAAGATGAGAAAAAGTTGAAATTGTTCCCTTCCACTCTCAAGGATGCAGCACTACACTGGTTCATGGGATTACCTAGCAATATCATCACAAATTGGGCTCAGATGCAGCAGGCCTTTAACGACAAGTATCGAGACTATTCTAGGTCAAAAGATACTAAAGAAGAAATCTTTCAAATGACCATGGGAAGTGATGAGTCCCTGGAAGACTATGAAGAGAGGTTCCAGCTCAGTTACAAAACAGCCAGGTGTACACTTGACCCTGAGTCTCTGAAGTTGGTCTTGCTTAGGGGAATTCAGGAAGATCTTCTAGACGCCCTCCATCTACTGGCCGGGGGAGACATCTACCAACTCTCCTATGAGGACATAAAGACTATTTTTAGAAACCACTCTAGAGCAGCCAGAAAGAAGGGTAAGGGGAGTCAACCCATAGCTAGTACCTCTTCTTCCATTTCATCCATCAAAGGTGAAATTGGAAGGATGCTGGAAGACTTCAAGAGTGAGATGTTGTAGACTCTTGCCATGAAAATGGATACCTTACATATCAAAAGAAAACAAGAGGAAGCAGAGAGGGCTTTCGCCATTTTTTGTCCTAGATGCACCAAGAGGCATCCTAGGAATGAATTCCCACTGAACTCTATAGAGTTTTGTTCAATCTGTGAAGAACATCATTGTACAGATAAGTGCCCTTCCATACCCAGACTTAAAGTTGTATACCAAGGGGCTGAGGGAGTCACTCAATAGCTCTATTACATAAACCAAAGGAGACCACATGGACCTAGACCATACCAAGAGGGGATGCAAGGGACATCTCAGGCATACTACAACCCCAAGAAAGTCACCTCCATGCCTTCTTAGGCCCCCCCTGCTCATCCTTTCTGGTCCACGCCTCCTCCTTGGTCCTTCACATCTCAATATCATGCCCAACTAGCCAACCATTCATTTCAATCCTATGCTCAGCCGCAACCTCAGTGGAATGCATCCCATCAAGGGTGGAGGCCCCAATACAACTCCCTTCCCACTCTTCTGCCTCCACCACCTACGCAACCACAACCATTACCTTCTACTCCACGAAGGCAACCCCAAATGCCTGTCCAACCAAATTTGAACCCGAACAACAATTAGGCTCAACAAGTGTATAGTGGGGAACCATCATGCCCAACTTATGTTGTGGAGATTCAAGAAATTAACTTGAGATCTGGGACATTTCTCCCAGATAGCGAACCTCCACCTAGGGAGGTTAAGGATGATAAAGAGGAAAGCGAACCTAAAGCAAATCCACCATTTCCTAAGAGACTATCCATAACAATCCAACCTATCCCAGAAGAGACTAAACTCCTAGGAGAATTGAAACATTTATGTGTAAGGATACCACTTATCCAAGCCATAAAAGATGTGCCTCTCTACAATAGGTTGATCAAAGAGAAGTGCTTTAGGCATCCAGGAAGGGACAAGAGAGATACCCCAACCATCAATGTCATAGGACAACTATCCAACCTAATGTTGGGGCAAATAATCTGTCCAAAACATCTGGACCCTGGAAGCCCAGTAGTTGATGTCCACATCAATGGCACAATGGTCCCACATACCTTGATTGATCTAGGAGCTGCCATTAATGTGATGAAAAAGGACAAAATGCTCAAACTTAACCTCCAGGGCTCCTTAAGGAAGACCACGACAGTGTTGCAGTTAGCAGACTGCTCCACCATGACCCCTAAGGGGATTGTGGAAGATGTGACGGTCTCCATTGATTCTTGGGAATACCCTACGAACTTCTTAGTTCTCTGGCCAAAGGAAAAGCTCACTGGGTATCCTCTCATTCTAGGAAGACCCTGGTTGGCTACAGCCGATGCCTATATCAACTGTCGAGCTGGGAACATGACCATAAAGAATGGCCACATGTTCAAGCAGTTAACCCTATATCCTCTTGCCAAACTCCTGCTAGAACATGATCTACCTCTTTGGTTGGAGGAGGAAGATGAGGATGAAGTTTATTCTGCACCGCTTTGTGCATTAGAAATCACCATAGGGGGGAAACCGTAAGATGAGGATGATATGATTGAAAATTTGATTCAAAATACACCTCCCAATGCATCATCGTTAGAAGACATAGTAAGAGAAACCTAGAACACCCCCTCAACTGATCTTTATGTGGCCGACTCCACTTTTACCCTTGTCAAAAATATAGAGTTCAGCCCAGAAAGAACCTTGGAAATCAATCCATCCCTATCTACTGCCCAGGAGAAGGAGCTATGCAGCATATTGAAAAAAAATCTAGATGCCTTTTCCTGGAGTTATCAGATCGGATCTTAAGAAGATGTTCCAAGGAGAAGGGACAAAACAAGCTTCATGAGGAACCCATAATCCCACCTACAATCTTTAAACCTCCTTGCCATAATTTCCAAGCCTGCATCACACCCCAAGCATCATTATTTTTTTTCCTGCCCAAGAAAAACACAGAAAAACAGTTTTTCAGTTAAAGAAAAAAACAAAAAATAAGAGGAGAAAAGGCACCATCAACTTCACCTGAAGCCTACCTACTATCCCTCCATCTTTACCTACACCTCTGGCATCATTCTCAAGCTCCAAGCATAGGAAGAAGTTGAAGTTTCAAGGGGAGAAGCAGCTACAGGAACTCCTGTAGGAATTCCTGTAGCAGCTGATCCCATAGAAATCCAGCACCAACATAAGAGAGTGCACACATGAAGGTTGAAAAGACACCTGAAGCTCAGCTCCAACCAGAGAATAACCTGCACAAGCACACAACCACACATCATCAAGCAGAGACATCATGCATAAAGTGAAATCAAGGCATGTAGTAGAGAAAGCCACAAAACCTCACAGCAAATACACTCGGATCACAGGTAAGTAACTAAGTCACTCCTTTGTTTGCATTTGTGTAATTAGGAGTCATGAAAAGGCAATGAGATGGTTGAGTTTGAATGAGGAAAAGGTGGCCAGTTAACTTGGCCACCTTCATCTAGTTGACTCCACTCATCCGAGATGTCACCCACACGTGTGCACAGTCAACTCCAACACAAGATGCCAAGGACAGGTAGTGGAGGAAGTGTGAAATCCGATGCAATAATGAGGGATGATTATGAGGAGGGGCCATGATGACCAAGTAGGTGGGGACCAACAGTCCAAATATGGCCAACATATACCTTACCAGCCCATCACTCATAACCGAAAATATCCATAAAGGGTAATAAGCACTCCTCCCTTAGCATTCTCACCACCTTTTCTTCATTCTCTCCTTGTAACTCAGCCACAGTAGTCTCCTTGTGCCTCCACAACCTCATAACCACCGTCCTCCATCGATTTCTCCCATATTCTTGCTCTCGGCATTTTCTACAGGAGCACCTACAGGAAATCTATAGGAGGAACATCAGGCTTCTATAGGAGGGGAAGTGAGTCGTTTTGAAGGGAGAAAACATGATTTTTAACACGATTTTCAGTTTGAAGAGGTAGGGTTCATGCATGCCCCCTGTTGAATATCAATATATGAAAGAAGTGATCACAATTTTGGGATGAAATAAGTCTTTAGGAGAGAAGAAAATACACGCAAAAAGTTTCTGTTTATTTAAAAAAAAAAAACAGTCTCCTCTATTTCTCTGTTTTTCTCAAAATTCTTTGTCTCCACCTCCATATTTGGTTTTCCAAAAGAATACAGACATTATGATAGGAGGGTTTATGAGGAAGGAGCCCACTAACTCCACTAGGCTCCATGCACATCCTCAAGTGGTGGACATATTCACAAGGTCAAACTGGATGAATTTCTTTGAGAAATTTCGAGGGTTTGATGATGAAATTGCCCAAGAGTTTGCTCTCTCTCTGGTCCCTCACACAAGAACTCATGCTACTGTGACCATTAGAGGCCTCTCCATGGAGATAACCCCTGAATTCATCAATAGGGTCACTACCCTTCCTCTTGGGCTACCTTGGAGTAAAGATTAGAAACCAATTGGCCAAGCTACCAAGAAGAACTTTTTCCAAAATAATGAAACCCCTGTTGAAGATAAAAATGGCATTAGAAGGGCTTGCATAACATATCCCTGGGATGAGGTTAGCTACCAAATAATCAAATAAATTTGTTGTGAGGGGAGATACAACATTTTTTATGGATATAACTTTAGAATCCTCAAAGAATTAATGTATGGCATTCATACTCCAGCACCTCAGAAGCTCAGCATCCCTTAATTCCTCCTTCAGTCCCTCATCGACTCCAGCACTAAGGCTCAAGCAGGAAATTCAGAGCAACTAGCTCAACATGGATTAATCAAAATCCTATTAGAGGAAGCCCTCCATACCTTTACACTCCCTATACCATGGGAAGTTTTCTGAAATATAGCTGAGGATGACATAAAGGCATTAACCTGTGATTTCAGTCCTACTAGCAGTGAGGAGGAAGAACAACAAGGGAGAGAAGGTGAAGCCATTGGTGACCTAGTAGAACAAGAGAGGAAGGAGGAAGGAACTAAAATAGAGGAGGGGAGAGTTGAAGAAATGGAGCAGGAAGAAGCAGAAAAAGAGACAGAAGAAGGAGAAAAAGAGGCAGAGAAGGAAAAACAAGGAGAAGAGTCCCCTAAGACTTTGGAAAGGGAGGTAGAAACTACCCTCACTACCCTCAGTATACCAATCAAGCCAAATAAAAAGAGGAAAATACAGACCTCCATGTATTTCAGGGCAAGGAAGAGCACAAGAATAAAAACAAGCAAACCTCAGGCCTCTTCAAAATTTCCCATTACCATTGAAGATTCACCCTCTACCAAGGGGAAAGAATCTCCTTCACCACCTATAACATATGAAAGGGGGACTCCTAGATCTTCTACACGGAAGGAAAAGGCAATACTACAGGACCCAAAACTAGACCTACAGGAGGCTCAGACAGTTCTACAGGAGACACTGTCAAAACTACAGGAGACCCAAAAGCTTGAGAAAAGGATAGAAGGATAGCCACAGGTGAAAGAGGAATCACAGGAGCTACAAGAACCTGACCCCCAGCCTAGTATTACCTACTATTAAAATCTACTTGAGGGAGGCAGGATAATCCCATAGAAATTTGCAATTCCACTGTTTTTTAAATTGGAGAAAGAAAGATAAGAACACATAGGTGGATGCAGATAGCCAAATCCAAAGGAGTTGAGGATGTTGGCCATATGGAAAACAAACTCAAGGAAATGGGCAGATAGTTGAGTGCTCTCAGAGACAAGGAAGCAATTACAAGAAGCCACCTTGAAACTGAAAATGAATTGCTAAGGAGGCAGCAGCAAGAGAAAGAGGCTCAGTTGGCATACATGGCCAGCTTATCCATGGAGGCATTACAATGCAGAACACTAGCCAAATCTTATAGCCTCTATCTAAAGGACCAATGGCTTCAATTCCAAATAAAGACTTTGGCACAAAGAGGCATAATTCATTTCGAAGACTATAGGCAGTTCATGGATTTGTGTGACCAATGCACCTCGAAGGATAAAGCAAAGATGGCAGAATTCTACCTACACAACATGGCCCTCATAGACATGAATGTGTGGGACCCCAATGCCAAGCTAGGGGACCTGCAACTAATGGCCATGGCCTCATGGATGAACCATGAAGAATTGAAGGTAGCAGAAATAAAAAGATTAATGATAAAGGAGTAGAATGAGCCACTAATGATAAGAGTTGAGCCATCAAATCCTATGGAACTCATCAGCACACACAACCTACTTGCCAATGACCCTCATATTTCCCCGAAATATCTCACTAATCAGGCACAAGCCATTGCACACTTTGAAGATATGAAAAAGCTACTTGGGGATGACTCTGTGCATGCATGCATGAGAAGATGGAACACCTTACCACACAACTTGCAGATCAGAGAATACCATTCTCCCATCAGGCTAAGGGAGGCATTGAAAAGAGTGCCAATGTACAAGCACTCCATGCAAAGGCAAAAGGTCAATTGGATTGGCCTAAAACCAAATCCTCCACTTCTATTAGGCATGTTGGAAGGCAGAAGAGAAGAAGAAGAGGAGGAACAGTGGAAGGACATAGATAGAAAAGTAGGGTTTTATGACCAACATGAGCAGACTACATCAGAAGCCTGGGATGCTAGGGAGGCCACCAGGGCCATAGAAGATGAGGAGATTGACTAAGTTGCTCAGAGGATGAGCAACACCTTCAGTAAGGGGGTGATGATGAGCCTCATAAATGGGTAATTATATGGGCTCATTTTACCTCCTAACCTAGTCAAATCAACCATTCTCTTAGCTTATTGTATGATTTTCTGATTATATTTATGCTTATAGAGTGAGTTGAGTTAGTTATTGTGCCATGTGGTCTAACATGTATTTAATGTAGATTATTGATGGATTTCGAGGTCAAAGTCAAGGATCCGGTGGTCAAATGGCAACAATAACTCGAAGTGGACAAAGGAGAGGACTTATAGGGGGAAATCCCCTTCATTTATTACTCCTCACTTTGAATTTCCCTTCATTTAGCTTGGAGTAAAAGCAGCTGAATCACACACTAGAAGGCAACCAAGCAAGTGAAGGATGACTGATAACTATCTCGAGTTTTGGGAGCCAAGCCTTCCTGATTTTAAGGAACTTATTGGTAGCTTCATTTGTATAAGTAGAGAGGCCTAGGGCCTCACTAGGGTCAGATTTTTTTGCTTATGTAAACTCTGCTCAAATTTCGAGTTTATTATTTTGTGATAGTTTCATGTAATCTTGCTATTGTTTTGATAATGAAGATGGAATCCTCTTTGAGATAGCATTGAGTTACCTCAAAGGGCTGAAGCTCTTGGGTTAGGGCCCACTCCAAGCAGCCAAGATTCTCTTTACTTTTACTTGTATGCTTTACTTCAATTTGTAGATTAATTTGTTGTTAGATGTATTTCTTTTATGGTTAAGAATAGGTTGCTTTTCATGATTTAATAGTTTTCTTCCATTTATGCTTTTTGTAGCAGGTTAAGAAGCAATCAAAAAATATTCAAAAGGCTAGAAATAGTGCTTTTTCCTCTCTTCCTTCCTCTGGGACCATGATTTGAGGCAAAGACTCTCTTGCTGCCCCAAAAACACAGATGTTCCTCATTTGTAGGACTTCTAGTGTTTGCAGCTCTTTAGTAGGTTAATAGTCCAATTTTTCTTTGCTTTAGATCTTCTTCATCAAGTTCAATTTCTAATTTACAATAGTCCTCTTTCATGGTTTCCTTTCCTACAACATTTCTCAGCATTTCCTTTCATGCATCATAGTTTAGGCCATTTTAATGCAAAACTTTGTTTTTCCTAGAATGCATTCATTTCAATAGTTGCTTGATTTTCTTGGTTTCTATGTAGCAGATATCTTCCAGCAGTAGGCTAGCTTGCTAGAAATCACACCCTCCATCTGATCCATGCCCGATAGTACTCCCAAGCCTCACCTCAATTCTTCCCTAGTTTCCTTCATTTTTCATAAAACTTCTTCCTCTCTCCTTGAGGAAACCCAATCATCTTTCTCTCTCTTGGTGATTCATGGTAGATCATAGGCACCCTAACACCTCATTCCAACCTTCATCCACCTTTTCCACCCACTCTCACACCCTCAAAATAGCAGAAATTTCTCTCGGCCTCCTCCTATAGGCCTCCTGTAGTTACCCTGTTTTCCTCCTCTAGTTTTCCTGTGTCCTCATGTAGTTTTTCTTGTAGGCTTTATTTTGAAGGCCGAGTGTAGGAAAAGAATCCAAAAGGCCACCTAAGATCTCCTAGGACCCATCCACACCATCCTACATCCTCCAAGCTCCAAAGCCACCCTCTAACGCCACATGTTTGTTGTCACACTCACACACAATAAATTAGATGCATGATTAAATTTACATAAAAATCCAAAAACATGTTTTTTGCTTATTTAATTCTAGAAATAGCATGGTTAGATGTTGTTTACTTCATTGAGTAGGTAATGACATTTATTTCATGGTTTACATAGTGTTTCTTGGAAAAGTAGAATTAGTTGGTTAATTAGGGTTTACTAGGTTTTGCTTTACATTCTAGTCTTTCTCCTTTCTGCAGCTAGAATAGCATCTGTGAAGTAATCTTTCTTTCTTTCCATCACACATAGAGCTTCTTTTGAAATCCATAGAAGTTTGCTTGAGCTCCTAATGATCTTGCGTCAGCTAACCAAGTGACAACCTACAGTGAGAACTAGTACTTGTGCATATAGCACCGACGCTTCCAAGTTTGTTACGAACTACCGGGTTGATAAAGAGTAAAGTAGGCAACCCAAGAGTTGCAGCATTATTGCTTCAATACTGGTGCTCACCAAAACAATCTAGATATGTCATAATTATTCATGAGGGGAGTCCACCTAGGTTGGGGCTGGTGTTGCGTCATCTTCATCACTACTTTAGAATTCTAGGTTTCCTAGCTTCTTGGCCATCACTAAAATTTTCATGTTTGTCTTGTTAACTTCTATTTGTAAAGCACAAATGCATAGGATGATTTCTCCATGAGATCAATTCTCTCAATTAGAATTTTTTCAATTATAGTCTTAACCTTATATCATGTATCAATGGTTTCCATATATCAATACTAACGAGAATGGATATTTCTTGTATTAGGTACCCAATTCCCTACATTCTCCTCAACTTAGATGTTTGAGCTAGACCCTTGTTTCATATTCTTCCTTGCCAATTATTCACAAGTAGACTATGAAGTGTTCTCCCAATATCTATTGGCCATAGCCTATGCATTTGCTTATGCATGAGTAAAATGGAGGGAATCCCCATTTTGTGACCCCAACTAGAATGGGATTGACTATGGCATGGAATGGTTGGATGCCAAAGGAGATCGAAGAAGTGATTAAAGGAGCTAGTTGAAAGGGGAAAAAAAATAGACCTTCCATTGAAGCTGATGGGGAATTATGAATGGGAGGGAGATGGATTCAGTAGTCAAGAATGTGGCGACCATAAAAAATCTAGAGAGTGGAGGAGATTTGAGAAGGTGAAGGTAGGAGGCTCACAAAAATCACCAGAGGACTCAAAAGAATGGGAGAATACGTAATTAAATTGGAAACTTGGCCATACCAAAAATAAGAAAAAAACATGGAAATAGTGAGAAATTTTAATAAAGTAAAAAAGGCCTACCCAAAATAAGCTCCATATATAAATCCTAAAAATAATGGTGGATAAATTGGGGAGTTGTTTCCATGATGGGACCCAAGTTCCCATAGTCAATGTAGGATCAATGTTGCTCTATATGATGACATGTTCCACCATAGTAGAAATAATAATTAGTGCTTGGCAGAGGATGATATGATCAATGGCTTCAATATTTATTTAATCCTTCAACATGTGTTACGTAAAACCTCCACATTTTCCCCCTAACCATAAATGTGAGAGGTGTTATTATTGACACTCATTAAATGGAGAATCTTCAATTCTTATCAATGACCACCCACTATGTAGGTTGGGGAAGAAGTGAGATCAGAGGATTCTATTTTAGAACATTTATCTTCTAAGTCAATGGGTATGGAATCATTCCATTGGATATCAATCATAGGCCAGGTCTTTATTTTCTAATTTGTTATTAACTTTGTGTTCATCTAATGTGTGAAGGAATAACAATAGGGAATAAAGTCAAAATCTCATTGATTATTTCTATATGTATTTCTAAGCACCAACTGAATGAGACCTTTGAGGGAGGACTTCCATTTCAAAGTGTTTTTACCAAATGAATAATGAGTTGTGAGTTACCTTTAATGATGAGGCTAGAATATTTTTGTAAAATGGTAATTTGGAGGCCATGTTCCAAAGAACCTAATTTCGCCACATTGTTGGATTCTAAGTCTAGATAGCCTAAATATATGTGAATAATTCCCCTTGGGATATTTCTAAAAGATCCACCATAACTTACTAGCCCAAGATTACCTTTGGATGCACCATTAAATTGTACTTTGACCAAACCAAGGGAAAGGGACAGCGATGAGGTGGGTGTTTTCAACCCCGTATAGAAATTACCTTCATACGAATTCTAAAACACAAAAAATAAACAATGTGAGAGCATAACACACATACACAAAGGTTTTCCCATGGATCCCCAAATCGGGACTACCAACTTGATTTTCCATTATTTTCCTTTCAATGTTACAATACATATTTATACATGAATATGAACCTTCACCTGTTTACTATCCTGCATATTAAACCTCTACAATATTGTCTTGGTATACTTCCTCTGGTCTAACCAGAGCTTCCTCTTTGCCTGATCTCTTTTAATTTGCATGTCCAAAATATAGTTTGCAGCACCAAGATCTTTCATGTCGAATTTGGAGGACAATTGGGTATTCAAATCCTAGATAGTTTCTTTGTCATTTCCAACCAGCAACATATCATCGACATACAAGACCAGATAAATAACACGCTCACCAATTAATTTAAAATACACACAGTGATTTTCTTTTCTTCTGGTGAAGCCAAGTCCATGTATAAATGTATCAAATTTCTGATACCACATCCTTGGTGACTATTTTAACCCATACAGAGACTTCTTTAACTTGCATACCAATTCTTTCTTACCGTTCACCGCAAAGCCTTCAGGTTGCTTCATGTATATCTCCTCTTCTAGATCTCCATGAAGAAATGTTGTCTTCACATTCATCTATTCTACCTCAAAATCAAAAGCAAAAACAACAGATAAAAGTAATCTAATAGAAGTTACCTTGGCAACAGGAGAAAAAATATCACCAAAATCAATTCTTGGCACCTGGGAATAACCTTTTGCTATCAACCGAGCTTTGTATTTCTCCACCTTTCCTTCTGCATTTGTCTTCTTCTTGAACACCCATTTGCTGCTAATGGGTTTCCTTCTAGCCAGAAACGCCACCAGATCTCAAGCCTCATTTTTGTATAAAGATGCCATTTCATCAACCATGGCCTCTTTCCATAGTTTTCCATCCTCTGAATATACTGCTTCCTTCACCATTCTGGGATCATCATCAGTAATAGATAAAGAAAAATTTTAATAGAAAGTAGATGGACTATACCTTTCTAGCTACCTTCTTTCTCGAACTGATCTTCTCACGCCCGGAGTTTTTGGCTCTTCATCTTCTTGTTCCTCCTCTGCTGTAGAGTTTGGTTCTTCCTCCTTTAGCTAAAACTCTATCTTCTCAGGTTCCTTTGGTTGGACTTTATGTTTAATAACATATTTTACCTCTCTGAACACCACATCTTGGCTATAAACAACCTTCCTTGTTACTGGGTTCCCAAGCTTATAACCCTTTAAACCATCCTTATACCCAATAAAGATGCAATTTTTAGATTTACTATCTAACTTGGTTCATTTCTCCTTTGGAACATGTACATAAGCATCACATCCAAATACCCTCAGATGTGAAAGAGAGGGTTTCTTACCAATCCATACCTCTTGTGGAGTCTTATCCTCCAACACTGATGAAGGTGATCTATTTACCAGGTAACATGTTGTCTCCACTGCCTCTACCAGCATTCCTGTCCTAACCCAGCACCACTAAGCATGCTTCTTGCCCTTTCCATCAACGTCTTGTTCATTCTTTCTACAACTCCATTTTGCTGAGGTGTATATGGAGTAGCCTTATGTCGTGTTATACCACACTTCTTACAAAATTATTCAAATTCTTTTCTGCAAAACTCTCCAACTTATCTGTCCTCAACACCTTTATCTTCTTCTCTGTTTGGTTTTCCACCAGAGCCTTAAATTTTGTAAACCTATCAAAGACTTCAGATTTATTCTTAAGGAAATATATCCATGTATTCCTTGATAAGTCATATATAAATGATACATATTACACAGACATACCCAGTGACGGAACCTTCACAGGTCCAAACACATCACTATGCACAAACTCTAATATATGTTTCGCCCTCTTACCACCAGAGGGGAAACTCACCCGATTCTGCTTCCCATATACACAATTTTCACAGAAATAAAAATCCAGAGAACTATTACTCATTCCTTCTACCATACCTTTACCATGAAGTATTCGAAGGCCCTTCTCTCCAATATGTCTAAACCTTTGATGCCACAGCATGGTCTTCTCTCCAGAGACCACTAGATCTTCTGCTACACTTTCACGAACCACATAATTGTTGCACCCATCAACAATGGTGCTATCTTGCAGCTTGTACAGAGTTCCAATCCGAACTCCCTGCATCAATACCAGTGCTCCCCGAACCATCTTGCAGGTATCATTCTCAAACATTGTTTTTACACCTGTATCATCCAACGTGCTTATAGAAATTAGATTTCTAGCCAATACAAGAATATGCAGAACACCCTGAAGTGTTCTAACCCTTCCACCTTGCGACTTCAACTTTACTTTTCCACGACCAATGATTCTAGCCTTCTTATCATCCCCTAAGAAGACATCACCACCATTGTATTTCTCATACTCATAGAACCACTCTCTATGGGAAGTGAAGTGAAATGATGCACCTGAGTCAATCAACCATGCCTCATGATCTACATGTGTACTTGAAGAAGCCAAGTACACATACCCACCTTCATCTAAGGTGTTTTTTGCATCTGCAGAAGGAGCATCATCAGATCCCTTTCCTTTGTCAGGAGCTTTAGATTTACAGTCCCTTTTGTAGTGCCCCTCCTTTTCGCATTTCCAGCACACCACCTTTACAAGTTTTCCTGGAGATTTAGATCTCCCTCTAGATTTAGATCTCCCACTCAATGACTTATTTTTGTTTCTGTTCTAGGAACGTCCTCATACAGAGAAGGCATCACCATTCTAACTCTCCATATTTTTCCATCTCATCTCCTCCGTCGGAAAGGATGAGACTATTTCATGAAACTGCAAGGAAATTGCATTGCTACCTATTGAAATAACTAGACTATCCCACGAATCTAGTAGAGAACACAACAAACTGATGCACTTATCTTCATCTAAAATTTTAATATCAACAGATGCTAACTGACTTACCACAGTATTAAATGCATTTAGATGCTCTATCATCGAGTCTCCATCTTTCATCCGCGGGTTATACATCTTTTTTTGCAGGAATAGTTTATTCACCAAAGACTTAGATTGGTACAAAGTCCATAACTTGTCCCACATGGCCTTAGCCATAGCTTCCCCTGATACATTCAGCAATATTGAATCTAAGACACAAAATCGTATTGTGCTCTTTTCCTTCTAATCTAACTTCCTCCATTCTTCATCAGACACTCCCGTTGGTTTAGTACCTGGATCTACCATGATCCACTGATCTTTATTCACCAACAGATCCTCCATCTTGAGTTTCCACAACTCAAAACTTTTTGACCATTAAATTTCTCGATCTCTATCTTTCCACTGCTTTCCATCTTCTTTCACCACTAGAATTGATCTCGCAGATCTTCCACTAAACAGGGTTTACCACAAGCCTGAGTGAAACCCCTCAGCAACAAAGGCATCCCCTTGAAGCCAAAACAACTATGATACCAAATGTTTTTAATCCCATATAGAAATTACCTGCATACGAATTCTAAAACACAGAAAATAAACAATGCGAGAGCATAACACAGAAAACTCATATACACAGAGATTTTCCCCTAGATCCCAAAATCGGGACTACCAGCTTGATTTTTCATTATTTTCCTTTCAATGTTACAATACATATTTATACATGTTGAGGCATCCAATACCATGGATCGAAAACCATCGTGTCCAAAACCATGGACCAAAAACCATCGCGTCCAAAACCATGTGCGAAAATCATGCACAAAACCACAGGTAGGTCTGCCCAACCTAACATACGATCCAAAACCAAAATTTTCAGGGGCGCTGCCCCGGACCCCATAGATTGGGGTTACTTACACCACTCAAACCACCTGTGACCCCCCCCCGGCTACGCAATCGGTGCAACGAAGGGGGGGCTCTACCCTCCCTCTAACCCCCTGGTTAACTACATGGGCTAGTCATGGATAGAATATAACACAAACCAACAACGGGGAAGGAAGTGGGAGGATAACTAGGAGGAAAGGGGCTAAGAAGAGATATGGACAAAATCCAGGGAATGGAGGATGATGGTTTTAGTGTGATTACTCTACCAGTTCTAGGATGACTAGGGAGAAAGGAGAATGGTTTCTTTGATAGAATGTGTGATGCAGGTCCAAACATCACCTTCCAAGGCTTTGATTCATTTGAATATCCTATGATTTCTTTCCTTCCATGGTTCCCATAGGAGAAACCATGGTATAAGTTTCCATGCCTAATAAATAATTGGATGATTAAAGGCTTGGGAATTCAAGTGGTTAGTGGTGGCAATTTCATCCTTCTTGTTATGATCAAACTAATGAAACATAGTAGCTCCTCTATCCCAATGGGAAGAGGCAAACATGCATGAATTGAATATATGATCTATTTATTTAGACTCATAAATAAAGGTGGGAATAGGAGGGTATATAGAAGCCTCTATTTTGAATCTTATCTCAAGTGGTAGTTTTATTGTGAGCTAGTGTTAATTTTCAGATCGTTCTATGTTGTATCAATTACTTTAGCCCAATTCCAAACTTCAATTAGCAATATTTCTAATTACAATTAGACTTTCCATTCATCAATACTAATTGAAGATAGAACAATTGTAATGACAAAGAAGACAATTCGCACATCAACAAGAGACACCAGATTTGGTCGAACACCCGTGAAAAACACCACTAATGGGAAAACCCTTTGAAATTATTATTTTAGTAGATTGTTATAAAATTTTCAGCAGAGAGTATAATGAGCCCAACACAATATGATCAAAAATACAATCCAACAACTTCAGAAACCACTTTACGGTGGAAATTAGAGACAGCCTGATTCAGAATTCAGATAACTTCAGAAAACTTTGAATGATGGTCATTTGTAGTCAAACCCCTGGGCGCTCCCTTCAGGTTAGCATGTGAACATCTGTATATCCCAGACACTACCTTTTCCTTAGAATGTGTGCATCTGTAGATGATATTTTCTTGTGTTGTGCGTGCATCTGGAATAGAAACCCTATTTTTTTGTGAACTTCAGATCTATGACTTCGAACCCCTATATGACTTTCCCTCTATCGATCTTGTCGAACCAAATCAAATAGAAGAGAAAAAAAAATGTTTTTATGTGATGATGTCCAAATGAGATCCTAGGTCACTTGTATTTATAGGCTTATAGGCATATCCAACAATGTCCATTTGATGTCGAGTCCAAGTTTTCCAAGTGTGCATGAGAGTGAAGCCGACCTAATCCAATATCCATGAGTGGGTGCACAAAATCAAAAACCAACTTCTGCTTGTCCAAGCGAGGTGATATTTAGGTCGATTTTGGTCCTCTCGAAAAGAGGCACTCAATGTCATCATCATCTCCATAAAATGAGTAGTCCAAAGTGGAATTTGACCGCAGTTTCATATTTTAACAGTTAAGAGCCACAAGAATAGAGAAATTTTAGGCCATAAGTTATGTTTCCATACCTTGGCCTAGATGCAAAGGAGGATGGGTTTTCTGAATTTAAAGGAGATATATATCCAACTATGATTGCATAAGCTCATTTTTGATTGAAAACTCCTACTAGCCTGTATCCCCACCTTAGATTGAGTTCCTTCCAAAAGGACTCCCAATGTTGATCAACAGGTACAAGATTCAAAAATTTTAAAGGTTTCCAATGTCACCATCCAAGCTTATCATATGTGGGAGAACAATATTAGGAGACTAAGTTATATCCTTGCAAGATCATCTAATTCTAAAGATGAAGGAGAGTGATCCATAAATTTTCATGAATATTTGTTAGGTCCCTATAATACTATTGTATTCCCTTATTATTATTGTCATTGTACCCCTTATTGTTATTGTTGTGCCCATGTTGTCCCTGTATTGTTATTATTGTGCCCCATAGAATCCCACTATTTTTACTATTGTGCCCTTACATTATTATTGTTATGTTGGCTCTGATTATATTATGACCTCTTAGATTCCTATATATAGAAAGGAAGTATTTTCATTTGTATCATCCAAGAATTGTTCATTTTTGTAATGTAAAGGAGGTTTCCCCCTCTAAGAGGCTGATTTTTAAGGCATTGATCTCTCTTTTCTTCTATTTTGTGAACTGGTTGCATAACATTTGGTATCAGAGCTTTGGATTTTAGGGTTTCGTTTCTCCAAACAAGTTATCATGGAATTTTCGCTATAAATTTTTTTTGAGATGTTTTAGAAGTTAAAAAACAAAACAAATTTGAGCTTAAATCCCTCTGAACCTCAAGTCTAAATTTCAGATCTTGTCTCGCTATATTTTTGGAGATATGATCCAAGGAAGTTAGGGTTTTTCCAGGCTCATGAATTATATCTCAAGCAGGTGACCTGGGGAAAATTGTGATAACTTTATCTCTAAGCATCCGATTGAATTTCATAAAAAATTATAGAAAAAGGATGACCTGTAGTTTTCTGTGTCTCGGTTTCAAGTCCTATGTTTGAAACAATGACATCTAGAACTTCATACAAGTTCGCTCTACTAAACTAGTCTATAATCAGGCCATCGCGGGAGATTTGGCATAACCCTTCCTTGGAGAATCCAATATTGATCAGAATTGTGGGGTTAGAAAGAGGACTTAGAGGGCTATTGCAAGACGCAATTTCAGATCTTGGAGATCTGAAATAATAGAGATACAACAGATTCATATTGAGCTCCTACAAAGTGAAAAAAGGTGTGTAGTTTTTTAAATTTTGCATAATTTTGGTCTAAAAAAATTAGTTTGAAGGAATTCAAAGGGAATATTGAAGCATTATTATCATTAATTGATGCCCCAAAGAAATAAAATGTAAACAGATATATCAAAATTACGAGACCAAGTGCAACAAAATTCACTCACAAAAAGTAACAGAAGCTAAGATGGATAGTTTAAATAAAGGCATGGAAGCTAGGATGGATGGTTTAAAGAATGGAATGGAAGCTAAGATGGATGGCATGGAATCTAAGATGGATGGTATAGAAGCAAAACTTAAAGGCAACATGGAAGACTTGAAGATAGATTTGACAAATTTGCTACAAGAAATGCTTACTAATGGAAAAAGGGTAGTAAAGGAAACTCGTGATGAGAACAAAAGAAATGTTAGTCATGATTTCATTAACTCTAACATTGTATTGAAGACCCACCATGTTCCAAAGATCGATATGAGGAAGTTTGATGGAAAGGTTCTCATAACATGGATACTACATATGGGCAATCTTTCAATCTCCATAATGTGTAAAGCACACAAATGGTACACATTGCAAATTTATATTTGGAACCCAATTATTTTGTACGCTATCGATGGATTTTCTCTCATAAACAAATTGTCACTTGGGAAATTTTTATGGAAGAAATGATAACACATTATGAGGATACAAAAAACAACACATTTTTTAGCAGATAAATCTCAAACAAAAGGGTTTAATGGTGGAGCACATTGAGGACTTCCAAAAATTGAATATAAGGGTAAAAGATATTCCAGAGGAGCATAGGATTTATTGTTCATAGGGACTTTAAAGGATAACATCCAACATGAGGTTCACCTTTGGGAATTTGATTCATTGGAGAATGCATTCAGGTTGATAAGAAAAATTGAAAGAAAAATTATGGAAACAACAAATCCTACCACTCACAACTATAAATATGGAAGTGTTGCTTCCCCTAGCCTTCCAAAACATACAATGTTGACACCACAACAATTGGAAGAAAAAAGAGAAAAAGGGCTTTGTTACAGTTGTGATAGAAAATACACTAAAGGTCATAAGTGTGCTGAGAAGAAATTATTTTACATAGATTGTGAAGAGGAGGAAGAAAAGGAACAAAAAACATCAAAAGAGAGGATATATACTAGTAACAAACCCTAGAGAAAGAATAAATGAATTCGACCATATCTTGTAATGCATTGACCGGAATTACCACTCCTCAAACTATCAAGATAGAAGGACATATCAAGAAGAAAAAGGTAACAGTGTTGATTGATTCGGGTAGTACACATAATTTTATTCATTGTAAGATAGACAAGGAATTGAATTACTTCCTATATCCAGCACCAAAGTGTCAAGTGATGGTTGCAAATGGAGGAACCATAAATTTCTCTGGAAAGTGCCATAATATCAAGTTATCCATGGGAGAATATGTTTTGAATATTCAAATTCTTCCCATTCCAATGAGTGGTGTTGATGTTGTACTAGGAGTCCAATGGCTAGAATCTTTGGGTACGATAACTTTTAATTTTCAAGAACTTTTCTTGAAATTTGTTTCGGAATGAAAGGAAGTTTAATTAAGGGGTATCACAGAGAAACCAGGAAATATAATAAGCTCTAACGGCATGACAAAGTTTCTAAAGAAAGAACAACGAGGCGTAATTTCACAATTATGTTCGCTAGAGGTTCCCACATTGGAATCATCTATTTCTCCAAATCTCCAAAAAGTATTAGACAATAATTCTAGGGTATTTGAGACTCCCAAAGGCCTCCCACCTATTTGTTATCATGATCATGCTATTCATTTTATTCCAGGAAGTGTTCCTCCAAAAATCATGCCTTACAGATATCCTTATGCCCAAAGAGTGAAATTGAACGTATGGTTGCAAAAATGGTAGAGGCTAGTATAATTCAACCTCATCAAGGTTATTACTTTGCGCCAGTGGTATTGGTGCACAATAAGGATGGATCATGGCACATGTGTCTGGATTATAGGGATATCAACAAGCTCACTATTAAAGATAAATTCCCCATTCATGTCATTGATGAATTATTGGATGAATTGAATGGATAAATTTACTTCACCAAGTTAGACCTTCAATCAATATATCATCAAATCAAAATGAAGACTGGAGACATTTCGAAAACAACATTTAGAACTCATGAGGGTCATTATGATTTTTTTCATGCCTTTTGGCCTTACCAATGCACCTTCTACATTTCAAGGTTTGATGAATTCCATTTTCAAACCCTTCCTTAGAAAATTTGTGTTAGTATTTTTTGATTATATACTAATCTACAAAAATTCATGGAAGGATCATGTTCAACATGTTGAAAAAGTGCTCAAACTATTGGAGGAGAAATAATTATATGAAAAAACCTTCAAATATTTATTTGGATTAAAAGAGGTGGAATATTTGGGTCATATTGTATCTCATGAAGGTGTTAAGGTAGACCCTAGCAAAACTAAATTGATTAAGGAATGGAAAATCCCCACATTCATAAAGCATCTACAAGGATTTCTAGGGTTGACAGGGTATTATCACAAGTTTGTTAAGAATTGTGGGAGAATAGTGGCATCTCTAACAACATTACTGAAGAAAGATGCATTTTCTTGGACTCCAACAGCAATGAAGGCCTTTGAACATCTTAAAGAGGAAATGTTTCAAGCATCGATCTTAGCTACTCCAGACTTCACAAAAACTTTTATTGTGGAATGTGATGTCTTAGGAAATGGAATAGGTGTTGTTTTAATGCAAGAAGAAAGACCCATTGCTTTTGAAAGTCATGCAATCAAAGGAAAATATTTACACAAAGCTATTTATGAGAAGGAAATGTTGGCAATACTACATGCACTTAAGAAATGGTGACCTTACCTAATGGCAAGACACTTCAAGGTAAAAACAAATCATGATAGTCTTAAATACTTTTTAGAACCAAGATTATCTTCAGGGGAGGAAAAAAAATGGGTCACAAAGATGTTGGGCTATGACTTTGAAATCATCTACAAAAAAGGGAAGAAAAATGTTATTGCAGATGAACTCTCAAGAAAGGATGAGAATGTGGAAGCATTGCTTTGTGCCATTTCTATTATCCAACCAGATTGGATAAAGGAAGCAAGGGATGAAAGGAAGAATGACAGAGAAGTGTGGGCACTCATTCAAAAGTTGTAGCAAGATCCTAGTACATCTGATACATTTAGCTGGAAAAATGATTCGTTATGGTACAAATATCGCTTATACCTCCATAAGAATTATCAAATCAAATGAAATATACTTACAGAATTGCACACATCTCCCTTGGGAGGGCATTCAGGATTTTTAAAAACTTACCAGAGGGTTAAGAAGGAATTTTTTTGGAATGGCCTTAAATATGATATTCAAAAGTTTGTGGCGGAATTTTTGGTTTGCCAACAAAATAAAGTTGAGACAATTAAGACCCCAATTCTCTTACAACCATTATCCATTCCAAGTCAACATTAGGAGGAGGTTTCAATGGATTTTTATCACAGGTTTACCCAAGTCTGAAGGAAAGAGTGTCATCATGGTGGTAGTTGATAAAATTACCAAGTATACACACTTTTGTGCATTATCTCATCCATTTAAAGCCAATACAGTTGCTACTGCATTTATGGAAACAATTCAAAATTTACATGGAAACCCAAAGATTATTGTGAGTGACATAGATCCTATTTTCACTGGAATTTTTGGACAAACTATTTTATTGTCTGGGTACTCAGTTAGCTCATAGCTCATCTTATCATCCTCAATCTGATGGGAAAATTGAGATAGTGAACAAATGTTTGGAAGGATATCTCCATTGCTTTGTATCTAATAAACAGACACAATAGGTCAAATGGTTGCCTCTCACTGAATGGTGGTATAACATTTCCTTCCATACTACAGAAAAAATGACCTCATTTATGGCTCTTTTATTTAAGAGAAATTTCTAAGGTTAAAGCAATGGAAGATCACATCGAGCATTAACAAAAAGTTCTCCAACTCTTAAAGGATAACCTCACTTTGGTGCAGAATAGAATGAAACAACATGCAAATCAACATCGCAACGAAAGAAGTTTTGATGTAGGTGATTGGGTATTTCTATGGCTACAACCATATAAACAAATTTCCCTCAAGCAAGCTAAGAAGGATAATAGATTATCACCAAAGTATTTTGGTTCGTACAAGGTGTTACAAAAGATTTGTACTATCGCATACAAATTGGAACTTCCTGCATCTTCTCGAGTGCACCCAGTTTTCTATGTTTCATTCTTAAATAAGGTTATAGGTGACAAGCTCCAAGTACAAACAATATTGTCAGAGTTTGACGAGGAAGGAAAAATCATATTGGACCCTGAAGCAGTCACAGAAACAAAAACTCGATAGCTGCGAAATGGATCAATTTCAGAGTATCTCATCATGTGGAAGAACTTACCCACTGATGATTCTACATGGGAGGATGAGAATTTATACAAAGGCATCTAGAACTACTCAAGCATTGAGGACACCACTTTTTTGAAGGAGAGGGGCATGTTAGGTCCCTATAATACTAGTGTATTCCCTTATTGTTATTGTCATTTTACACCTTATTGTTATTGGTGTGCCCATGTTGTTCCCATATTGTTATTATGGTGCCCCATAGAAGCCCACTATTGTTATTGTTGTGCCCTTACGATATTGTTGTTATGGAGGCTCTGATTATATTGTGACCCCTTAGACTCCTATATATAGAAAGGAGGTCTTGTCATTTGTATCATCCAAAAAAATTTCATTTTTTGTAATGTAAAGGAGGTTTCCCCCTCGAAGAGGGTGATTTTGAAGGCGTTGATCTCTCTTTTATTCTATTTTGTGAGTTGGTTTCATAACAATATTCCGTTGAAAGTTCATCACAATAGATCTAATAAAAAATTACTTAAAACTGAAAATATATAATGTGAGGGTTATTTTTGGATTTATTAAGTTACTAAGGTATGTTTATGCCTGAAATTATAAAATTATATAAATAGAGAATAGATTGAAACACTTACAAAACCACAATAACATAAGGTATGACCTGGGAAACCCTTTCAGGGTAAAATCCAACTAGAAGGTGAGGTTTCTTTGGTATCACTTTATTTTAATTAAAATGGTCCAAATACAAAGGAGTGAGAATTGTAACTCATGGGATGCTACAAGACATAAACAAGCTCTATTATTCGTTCTATACATCCACTCTTAGCTACTCTTCTCTACTATGGCAAAAAATGCATTAGAATATAGTCAAATCCCTTTTCCTCCTAGTGGATTGGTTATAACACAACCCAATAGCCAACTAGGGGTTAATTTTTACCCATTCAACCCTCAACATGAGTTACAACTCAAACCTTCTAAAATATTCTACATATGCCCCAAGTAGCTAGCCCAATTTCCATAAGTAGTGAGGCTTACTTGTCATCCTCTCAAATCATGGTGGAGAAAACAATAAGGTCAAATTCCAAGTGGCATAACTTTTCCATAAAAGCTATATTTGAGGATTTTCTTACACCAATGAAATGGTATTTGAGTGTAGAACAATTTCAGGGGATATCAAGGAAATGATATTTTTTGGACCCCAAAAAACTTCATTAAATTCCTCAAACTACCTCTAGAAATTTTTAAACTACAACTCACCCAACTAGGGCCCATTAGTAAAAATGGTCCTATAAGCTTGATTCCTCCAATTTTCCACTCTAAAATCATCAATATGGATGAAAAATAATATAATGATCCAACCTAGATTTGAGAGCTTCATTTTCTTTTAGCCTAGGGCATTCCTACTAGGATTCCTCCCAAAAGAGGGAACATGGACACTTTTTGTTTCCTTAAAACAATGGTCTTGGATGAGATGATGATTTGGCCAAGCAACATTCCAAATGTAATCCCATGTACTTTCACCATCCATTTGTATGAGTTTTTATTCTCTATTGTCATATAAATATTACCTTCACCAGAACCTACCCCATAATGCATGTGGGATTTAAATCCATAACTACCATACTTTAGTGACCAAGACTTTAGTTAAAAGGTTTGGGTTGTGAAAATCAAGTTGAGGCTTCCATTTAGGGAAAAAAAAAGGTTTCTCATATGCCATAATGGCCCATTTTATGTATTTTTTCGCCTCCCCACATAGGAAGGAGTGTTACAGATTATGGATTTTATTAATTATTTCTTTGGGGACCACAAGAGATGAAAAAAGATAAATATTCATGCCATGTAATGCAAATTTTAAAAGGTTGAGTTGACCAACCATGTTAAGGGCACAAAAGTTCCAACTTGCAAGTTTGGATTCTAATATGGACAACAGATCTTCCCATGAAGAGTGCTAGATGACATTCTCAATGACCTCCATTGCATATCTATTATTTTTAATTTGTCAAGGGCCAGGTAATGGAACCGTTGTGTTGGATCTAAGAGAAATATAAGGTCTACAAAAGGTGTATAACATAGGATTAATGTAGTCTGATACATCTTAAATATTCCAAAGGAAGGATGTATCACCCAAGGTGTGTTTGATATTTAATGTGTTAGTAATGTGAAAAATATTAAAGATTTAGTGATGGTGCATAATCCATTTATTATATTTTAAAGACATTCATTCAAGCTAACATGATATAAATCATGGAAATAAAGATAACATTGTATATGTCATCTAGATAAATTGCAAGCATGTAGACATGAGAAAAATAATATTCCATTGTATTCATAGATTAAACAATATACAACAATTCATGCACATAACTCATATTGGAGCATAAGTCTCATAAGAAATATCACTAGCATTTGCACCTAATGTTGCAAAGGGAACGCCGTAAGGCATAGTGTCTGGAAGAATATTGAAATGTGAATGGGCCTTTTTTGAAAGAAAGGGTCGATGATAATGAGTTTCAATTGAGGTAGCCATGCTGAAAACCCTATTCGAGGGTTAAAGTGGCTATGAAATAGAATTTCAGTAGTCATAAATATCCATTGAACTTGTTTAGATACCTTGAAGATTGCCTAGTTGAAGGTGAAGTTAAACAAATGAATTCACGCAAACAACAACTAGGTATCCATATTGATATACAAAATTTTATGTAGAGGTATGTTAATCTTTTCAAAGAACATTCTAATGTATTTGCCTAGAAATATGAAGACCTTAAACCATATCACATTGTGATGAACTGAATCCCTGCTAGGATATATTCCTTATGACGCAGAGAAGCCACAGGTGGTTGACAAGGAGGTGAAAAAAAATGCTTGGGCCCATGAAGGAGCTCTATATTGTCCTCCAGCCCACACTGTTCCTATGAGTATTATATTCCATGGCAACATCGTACACAGAGACATCCCTTGCTCATTACTCCTAGTATGGTAATATTGACTAACTCTACTTGTGTCACAAATCATATAAAAAAGGATTTCAGTTAGCTCCGTGGTCGTTGGAGAATAATAATATATACAACTTTCATCCATCATGGCCTCTCAACAGTGCAATTACTTAGCTAATTTCAGACCTATCTTGAAACATTCTATATGATGCCACTTTTATTAGATGGATGCAGAAATTAGATTTTAGAATGGGAATTGTGCTTCAGTGTTATTTTCATTCAAGTGGCATTTGTGCCAGCTATGTCTTTTGGACAATTATGCTTATTTTAAATGGTAATACTGTGTCAAGTAGTATGTGCTAGCATGCCACAAGGACATACAGTTAAGATCCATTGTGAAGCCAACCTAGAGTTTTTCTTGGCTGCTCATGGTGATGTTGCAGTGCTTGTGCTGGAAAACCCACATGATCCTCACCAGGTATGTTCATCAGTTTGAGCTACTTTATTTGAAGCTCGCTGAAAGCATTTGTTCATCTAATAATTGATGATTGATCACTATCCTTATTCCCCTGTTTGGTGGAACCTTTTGTCAGCAATGGATCAAAGTAGTCCTTCGAGTCCTACAAAAGTTGCAACTGGAGGCAATTTTATCACTTGCAGAACTCAAACAGGGACTCTCTGTATGTGTTTGTAAATGTTTTGTATGTTTTTGGTGATGTGTTCTACAGAAGGGCCATTCCTCTGATCACTATTGTATGGGTAACCATTCTTGCGATGAAAAGTGCACATATTGCTCTCTTGAATCACACCAAGGAAATGAATTGGAGGAATGCCGAAATTTGGCAGGTCATGATGGGAGTCATGATTGCAAAAAGAAAAATCATACATGTAGAAGCTTTGTTCTTTATTTAATAAATCATCTAATTGTAACAAATTTTGTTGCTTGAAGGTTGTCCATGAAGGTTACAAATTGCTGCAAATTGGAAAATGCCTACAAATTGTTCATTCTAATAAAATGAAAAGTTATTTGTGGGTGGGATGTTGTCTTTTAACAAGTATCTAAGATAGGTCCCCAAGCTTTGTAGATCAAAGTATCTGAGATGAAAATCCAAATGCATTTAATATGATTAACGTTGATTGTTTTTCTTATTTTAGATGAGTTACTTTTAATTTTAATTTTAAGCCATATATAAATCATACCGATTGTTTTACCATTAAAATTATTTAATTATCCATTTTATGTCAGGCAATGCTTACTTGTACTTCAACACTGTAAAGATATCTTTGAACACAACATTTTCTTGAAATTCATTATTCTTCGTTCCTGTAAGTCCACGGCTCTCTAACAACCATTACCATTGACTTGAGGATATTTAAAGAACATTGTGATATACTTAAAACCCTAGTTTTAAAAATAAGACATAAATTCCTTGAGAATTCACTTTCTTTAGATCCTTTGAAAGCTCATTCTCCATAGGAGTTCATGATTTGTTGTTAACTATCCTCGTCTGCACTTGGAGATCATAGCGCATAGCAACCTCCCGTGAAATAACGACAAAAATCTTATAAATCATACAGAGCAAATCAACATTGCCACGAAATACCTGAAGTATCATCATCGTTGTTACTTCATAAAAAGTGCCAAACATAATACAGAACAATAGCACAAACAAGCACCACACACATTTGTAATAAGCTTTTATTATTATGGGCTGATAAAGAAACAGAGGATACAGAGCTATACAGAGGCCAACCCACAGTCAAGTCGATCACAAACAATGAACTATGATCATCCAGAGGCCAACTCCATTGACTTTGCTATACAATTATTTACATATTTTACATCATCAATGCAACGGTATAAGAAATGCAAGTGATCAGAAGTGCCAGTGGATTCAAATGATTTAAGAAATAAGGGGGAAGCAGTGTATTAGCTGATCCAGCGAAAACATACCACTGACCAGGAATCTCTAAACAGAAAGGTGGGGTGCAGTTCCTATTCGATGAAGGAAAGAAAAAAATACCAGCAATTGCCCCAAATTGTCACCTCGTGCTGTACCAATCTCCCACCAAATCACACTCCTTTCAAATTCAGATGTTCAGCAAGAAGTCCGGTAGTATCCAACGCCTTCTCCATCAGTCTGCCCAATTCTTGTAGATAGACTTCGGATCGTGCCTTCTACTTTTCAAAGGAGACCTCCAATGGCTAAAAGGAGTATTTTACTTCCTACAAGGCCAAGAAGTGCTAAGAATCTATGTTAACATTGTGATTCATCAATGGTCTTTACCTGTGTAGTTTGAAGAGTTGTCATTCTATAGAACAAAGACTATTTATCAGCTTGTAATTTGTGCAACTTGTATAAGCAATTCTAGATTAGGTGGATTTAGTTCCTTTCTCCTACCACCACTGTAATTAGCGCTGTCTTCTTTTAGTTCTACCAATTTTGCACACTTCTCTATGACGAGGTCAATTTCGCAATTCCTGGGTCATCAAATGACAGGGGCATGTTCGGCCAGTGTGGTGAATAGTTCTCCATTGCTGGTCTTCTGTTCGATGATCAACAAATCATATTTGGCAAATCCCAGTGGTATTGTGCTTTCCAGATCCTGGCATTGTTGTACCCAATTTCTGTCTTTAGCAAGGTAATTGTCACAGTGGAAAACAGATCAACGACGATGGTTTTTAGAGAACCATCGTCCATACATACAACCTTCAAAGGCAATTACTTAATTCCATTGCAATAGGCCCAAAATACAACATCTAAGAATAGGATTTTATCAATCCAAGACTGTACAGAAAGCGCTCTGACTTTGATTTGAAGAGATCACCAAGGGAGAATCGGATGGCAGGTTCCCTTGGAGGAGATTTTGTATGCATACAGTCGTCTTTTACTTGCAAGATTGTTAGTTCAATTTCTTGGCAAACAACTTCTACTGTCTTGGCATCAACGGGGTTTCCAGCTGTATCAGTCACATAGAACACATCAGCTACCTTATCACCCCGCGTTGACACCTCTGCTTTTGTAACTGACATCCCATTTTCTCTAAATATGCGAGTCACCTCCGACAGAAGCCCAACACGGTTGTTGGTGCAGAGTTCCAGTCGCATACCCTGAATTCATAAAATATCATCAACAAAACTCACACTAAGCTGATTAAAATTTAAAAAGGATCAAATTTGAATGCACCGGGAATCCCAGTCTTAGGGTTACTGACCAGTAATAAATGTTTTGGAGCAATGTTAATATGTGATGTTAAAAGAACAGAATCTTTTCAATTTCATGGTTGGATGACCTTAAATTTGGAGGAAGTAAGTTGGTTGCACGTCATAAGAATTTTGGGAGTGAAATTCTTGTATGTTCAATTGAGAATTTATCAGATCATTTTTATACTCAATGTTGCATATGTTCTTGAGACAACTAAATATAGATTTCCAATTGGGGAAGCAATCTGATTCCATTGAAATATTTTCAAATGAGGGAAGTAGATTACCAAATGGTGCACCTCCTCTTAATATCAGAGTTGCACATTTTGCAATATTTTATTTGAGTTACATCTTTGTTTATGATATGCTTTGAGTGTTTCTTTTGAAGCTAAAACAGAGTGCTTTGGTTTAAATGTAGTTAATTTTTACAGGAGAGACACTGCAAATCTAATAATCTACTTTATGGCGACAGATAGATAGTTCATCTTAAATTTATTATTTAATATCTATAAAAAAAAATTGCATGTGAATTTGTTACAAAAATCAAATGTTTTCTGGAATACATTTCACACAGAAGTGCGGTGTGATTAAATCCTTTCACGCTGAGATAATATACAATGTGGGAAAAGTGACCCAGTTTCCATTAGAACTTGGAGTACAAATCCTGTAACCAGAAACGGGATAGCCATGAGTTCAAATTCATTAAATTCATTATTTTTGTCAATCTGTCTTCACTTGACCAATTTTCAAGGTAGCTGGATCCAAAATCACTCTCATATTTGCTACCAACGAGGTTTTTCTTTAAACTCATTTTTATTCTGGTTATATGCTTGTGTATTACATGTTCAACTCCCTTCATTCTCCATAGGAGTTCATGATTTGTTGTTAACTATCCTCGGATGCACTTGGAGATGATACAGCGCATAGCAACCTCCCGTGAAATAACGACAAAAATCTTATAAATCAGACAGAGCAAATCAACATTGCCACGAAATACCTGAAGTATCATCATCGCGGTTACTTCATAAAAAGTGCCAAACATAATACAAAGAACAATAGCACAAACAACCACCACACACATTTGTAATAAACTTTTATTATTATGGGCTGATAAAGAAACAGAGGATACAGAGCTATACAGAGGCCAACCCCCAGTCAAGTCGATCACAAACAATGAACTATGATAATCCAGAGGCCAACTCCATTGACTTTGCTATACAATTATGTACATATTTTACATCATCAATGCAACCGTATAAGAAATGCAAGTGATCAGAAGTGCCAGTGGATTCAAATGATTTAAGAAATAAGGGGGAAGCACTGTATTAGCTGATCCAGCGAAAACATACCACTGACCAGGAATCTCTAAACAGAAAGGAAAGAAAAAAATACCAGCAATTGCCCCAAATTGTCACCTCGTGCTGTACCAATCTCCTACCAAATCACACTCCTTACAAATTCAGATGTTCAGCAAGAAGTCCAGTAGTATCCAACGCCTTCTCCATCAGTCTGCCCAATTCTTGCAGATAGACTTGGGATCGTGCCTTCTACTTTTCAAAGGAAACCGTATAGTGCATATTCAGATTGCAATTACAGAGATCAACAGAGAGCTCATTGAGAGCAACAGAGATCCAGATCAAAAAGAAGACAAGTTTACAGAACATCAAATACCTTGTGTCCTGCCAATTACCAAACAAATAAACTGTATAATCCCCTGAATCTCTATTAACTTGCAGGTCAGCTGTTCCATGAACAATGAGACACTTGACAAATTTATCACAGCCTGTAGCATGTGGACATATCCTTGGCAAACGTTTGAACTTGGCAGTGAGAGGATTGACAACAAATAAAGTAAAGTCAGACCGAGCCACCAAAAATAAACCATCATAGGCAGCCTTGAGACCGAGGGTCTTCATGCCCATTATTTGACAAAATAAAGATATTGTGAATCTTCTTGTTCATAGTAAAATAATGTATGTGGATGCTTCATGCCCATTATTTGACAAAATAAAGATATTGTGAATCTTATTTATTGCAAGAAAAGTGATCACATCATTAATATTTTTGCAGAGTCATTAACAAAAGACAAGTTTACAAAACTTTGAACTATGTTTTGGATTTACAAAATTGCAATCATGGTAGACTGTACATAAGACAATTTCACCTCTAAAAAGTTTCAGATAGTTGTGTTGACAAATGAGCTTTGAAACATCAATTTCATCATACAATTTGACTTTTTATGGATATTGTTGATTCACAATGGAAGGTCAAATTACTAATTGGTTAGATTCGTCCAAGGTCCCCAAGTTATGCAAGTCGAAGTATCTAAGATAGGTCCCCAAGCTTTGCAAGTCAAAGTATCTAAGATAGGTCCCCAAGCTTTGCGAATCAAAGTATCTGAGATGAAGATCCAAATGCATTTAAGATGATTAACGTTGATTGTTTTTCCTATTTTAGATGAGTTACTTTTAATTTTAAGCCATATATAAATCATACCAATTGTCTTATCATTAAAATTATTTAGTTATCCATTTTATGTTAGGCAATGCTTACTTGTACTTCAACAGTGTAAAGATATCTTTGAACACAACATTTTCTTGAAATTCATTATTCTTCGTTCCTGTAAGTCTCTCTAACAACCATTACCATTGACTTGAGGACATTTTTAGAGCATTGTGATATACTTAAAACCCTAGTTCTAAAAATAAGACATAAATTCCTTGAGAATTCACTTTCTTTAGATCCTTTGAAAGCTCATTTTCCATAGGAGTTCACGATTTGTTGTTAACTATCCTCGGCTGCACTTGGAGATGATACAGTGCATTGCAACCTCCCGTGAAATAACAACAGAAATCTTATAAATCAGACAGAGCAAATCAACATTGCCACGAAATACCTGAAGTATCATCATCGCGGTTACTTCATAAAAAGTGCTAAACATAATACAAATAACAATAGCACAAACAAGCACCACACATGTGTAATAAACTTTTATTATTATGGGCTGATAAAGAAACAGAGGATACAGAGCTATACAGAGGCCAACCCCCAGTCAAGTCGATCACAAACAATGAACTATGATCATCCAGAGGCCAACTCCTTTGAATTTGCTATACAATCATTTACATATTTTACATCATCAATACAACGGTATAAGAAGTGCAAGTGATCCATCAATACAACGGTATAAGAAGTGCAAGTGATCAGAAGTGCCAGTGGATTCAAATGATTTAAGAAAGAAGGGGGAAGCACTGTATTAGCTGATCCAGCGAAAACATACCACTGACGAGGAATCTCTAAACAGAAACGTGGGGTGCAGTTCCTATTCGATGAAGGAAAGAAAAAAATACCAGCAATTGCCCCAAATTGTCACCTTGTGCTGTACCAATCTCCTACCAAATCACACTCCTTTCAAATTCAGATGTTCAGCAAGAAGTCCAGTAGTATCCAATGCCTTCTCCATCAGTCTGCCCAATTCTTGCAGATAGATTTGGGATCGTGCCTTCTACTTTTCAAAGGAAACCTCCAGTGGCTAAAATGAGTATTTTACTTCCTAGAAGGCCAAGAAGTGCTAAGAATCTATGTTAACATTGTGATTCATCAATGGTCTTTACCTGTGTAGTTTGAAGAGTTGTCGAACAAAGACTATTTATCAACTTGTAATTTGTACAACTTGTATAAGCAATTCTAGATTAGGTGGATTTAGTTCCTTTCTCCTACCACCACTGTAATTAGCGCTGTCTTCTTTCAGTTCTACCAATTTTGCACACTTCTCTATGATGAGGTCAATTTCGGAATTCCTGGGTCATCAAATGACAGGTGCATGTTCGGCCAGTGTGGTGAATAGTTCTCCATTGCTGGTCTTCTGTTCGATGATCAACAAATCATATTTGGCAAATCCCAGTGGTATTGTGCTTTCCAGATCCTGGCATTGCTGTACCCAATTTCTGTCTTTAGCAAGGTAATTGTCACAGTGGAAAATAGATGAACGACGATGGTTTTTAGAGAACCATCATCCATACATACAACCTTCAAAGGAAATTACTTAATTCCATTGCAAGAGGCCCAAAATACAACATCGAAGAATAGGATTTTATCAATCCAAGACTGTACAGAAAACACTCTGACTTTGATTTGAAGAGATCACCAAGGGAGAATCCGATGGCAGGTTCCCTTGGAGGAGATTTTGTATGCATACAGTCGTATTTTACTTGCAAGATTGTTAGTCCAATTTTTTGGCGAACAACTTCTACTGTCTTGGGATATAGTGTCTTGGGATATAGCAGAACTAACCAGAAATGAACATTTGTGAGGGTCACAGCCTCGCAGGAAATAACTGTATTTTGTTTATTTGGTTCTGAATTGATGGGAACCCTTTGGAGAATATTGTGTACAAGCTGAAATCGAAGATAAAAAGGTTGAGAATGAAGAGACTTTACAGGAAGATGGACAATACTGATAGCATGCGAATGGAAGCTCGAAGCAGACCCACACAGAAACTGATCAATCCAAGACTGTATAGAAAACGCTCTGACTTTGATTTGAAGAGATCACCAAGGGAGAATCGGATGGCAGGTTCCCTTGGAGGAGATTTTGTATGCATACAGTCGTATTTTACTTGCAAGATTGTTAGTCCAATTTTTTGGCGAACAACTTCTACTGTCTTGGGATATAGCAGAACTAACCATAAATGAACATTTGTGAGGGTCGCAACCTCGCAGGAAATAACTGTATTTTGTTTATTTGGTTCTGAATTGATGGGAACCCTTTGGAGAATATTGTGTACAAGCTGAAATCGAAGATAAAAAGGTTGAGAATGAAGAGACTTTACAGGAAGATGGACAAGACTGATAGCATGCGAATGGAAGCTCGAAGCAGACTCGCACAGAAACTGATCAATCCAAGACTGTACAGAAAACGCTCTGACTTTGATTTGAAGAGATCACCAAGGGAGAATCGGATGGCAGGTTCCCTTGGAGGAGATTTTGTATGCATACAGTCGTATTTTACTTGCAAGATTGTTAGTCCAATTTTTTGGCGAACAGCTTCTACTGTCTTGGGATATAGCAGAACTAACCAGAAATGAACATTTGTGAGGGTCGCAGCCTCGCAGGAAATAACTGTATTTTTTTTATTTGGTTCTGAATTGATGGGGAACCCTTTGGAGAATATTTTGTACAAGCTGAAATCGAAGATAGAAAGGTTGAGAATGAAGAGACTTTACAGGAATTGCAAAGGAACTTTAGTTGCTCAGCCTCCCGGAGAGGAAGAAGCACAAAGAAGGAACCGACGGAACTTCGCCCGACGGTGAGTTGGATGTGTACACGACAGACCAAGTGGGTAGACATAGGGGCAGATAATAGGACGGCAGATAATGGTTGCATCGTCTAACAATACATCCAACGGTTAACATTAAGACAGAAAGGCATTTTAGGGGAGTTGATTTCATATGGAAACGCCTTACGGCGTAAATATAACATCAACCTACTAACTTGTTATTACGTAATAGTTCTCACGGAGATAGGAAACATAAATAGTTACAACTTAAGGAAGATTCAAAATATACTAGGGAATCCTCCAACTATAATGCACTTATACAAACTGTATGCACCTTTCAAAAATTAATAGGTGGTTGGAGAGATGGGGGTTGAAGATTTATGAGATCACTTCTTGGAATTTGCATACTCAAATGTTTATGGTATTGTGAACATAATCTTATGTAGTTCCATGTCTTCTACATCTTGTATTCTTCCAAACATTACAATATACTGGTACTTAGTCAAAATTATGCCATAGAAAGCTTACTTCTAAATATATTTGGCCAACGTTGATTATGTCCAAGTTATGAAATTGATGGTAAAGTTCATGGGTATATAATAAGACATTTTTGATATGTTGGATTCACACGTATATTGAGAAGGGGGGTTGAATTAGTATAAGACAATTTCTTACTTATTTAAATATCCATGAATCATAACCAAACAATTTCACATATGGAACACAAGATATAAATGAAAAATTATTTGTAATAGATATTTGTAGGCACCAACCTACTAATACGAACTTTGTAGAAACAACCTATTGTTACAAACTTTATATGCACCAACCTACATGAAACATTAATCCCTCTTGCTATGAGATTTTTAAGAACCAACCTACATGAGACACCAATCCCCTTTGTTGCAAGATTTATAAGCACCAACATATAGGAGACACGAATCCCCTCTGCTACAATATTTGTAGGAACCAACCTATAGGAGACACTAATCCCCTTTTCTACAAGATTTGTAGGAACTAACCTAGAGGAGACACAAATCCCCTTTGTTACAATATTTTATAAGGAAGCAACCTAAAGGAGACACTTTTCCCCACCACTAAAAATATTATTAGGCACCAACCTATTTGAAACTCCAATCCCCACCATTTTAATTATTCTTAGGCACCAAACTATTGGAGACACCAATCCCCACTATTGCAAATATTTGTAGGAACCAACCTACCAGAGACACGAATGCCCACTACTAAAAATATTCATAGGAACAAACCTATTCATTGAATATGATTGTTTCTTTCCCCTTCACCAAGTTTTGTAGTTGTTTCTAACTTCATCTAGTTTGATTGTTGCCTTCACCTTCACTGGGTCTAGTTGTTACTTCTACTCACCCAGCTTATTAGAATTGGAAACAAGAAAAATATTGAGATGGGGGTTGAATAAATATTTTATAAATTTTAGCAATTATTAGCTAATCAAACACATTCAATACTACAAAAATGCACCAGTCACACAAATCTTGAACTCAAGATATTTATGTGGACACCCATATGAGATAAAACCAAAAATATTCTTTTAATTATAATGTAAATGCAAGCACCAACTTAAATTTACATCATATTTAGGGACCAACCCCCATTTTTTACAAGCTCACTTGTTGGAAGGACCAAAAACCCATAGGAAACAACACCCTAATATTTATAGCCACCAACCTAAAGAAGACTCCAATCCCCTAATTTGTAAGCACCAACTTGCTACAACCACTCAGATCCATGGATTCCTTATCATAAAATCACTCTTGCATAAATTTTATCCACATATCTATTTCATTTATTTTATCTTTTCTCCTTTTATATCTCATCCATTCAGATCAACAACATCTCTTTTGCATAGTAGCTTTGGTTCTCAACCAATCTTCCCTCTCTACATCTACTCAACATTCTCTTATACTCTCTATCTCATATTTGTACTAATCCATACACTTTCTCTTTAGATCTACATTCCTTTAATACACAACAGATTCAGAACGCACACTTCAACGACACTAACATGTTATGCACTTAATCTATGCCCACTTTCACTGCCTCCATTTTAGTTTGGCATTCATATTTGTCTCTTTACCACAACATAGCTAAATATTTTCTTCGTTAACTTCCACTATTTTGAGAATCTATTGTAGTCTCACTCCATGATCTGCATGGAAACACTTAATTTTATTATGTTATTTTTTTATGTTTATTTATACCCATTGAGCCCTTTTAATTGTCCTCATTCCAACTTTTCATTAAATTTTCACACTTGAGACCTCAAATGTTTTAGCCTTAACACTTGGGTTTGTATATTTTTTACGCATGTGACATGGGAACTATAACCATAGGCCTAAATTCCACTAATGGATCTCAAGCTTCAAGGATGCCACTTCTCTCTGCACGTGGTTATGGCCCAATGGCTAATGATCGATGGGCTTAGTCGCCACAACTCTTAAACCTCAGTTCCCTATAGCTACAGTTATGACCATAGGAATAACCCCTACCAAGTTATCAAATAGTCCACTACATGTTATAGAATAGGTTGATGGCTCGATGGGCTCGATGGGCTCGATGGGTACAATTGCCTAATAGGCCCAATGGGAACCACTACTTTTTCTTTGGCTCAATGGACACTACTCGATATTCTTTTAGGCTTATGATGGCCTGAAGTCATGATAAGAGACCCACATCTTCAACTAAAGAAACAACAGGAAAAATGATTTCCAAAACACGGTCATGGCATAAATCCCAAGGCCTTAGGTTTTCCATGACAGTCCTAATGGACCAATCATGGTCTTCCATGTGGTCCTCCTTCCACCTTAGCATACCCATGTGTCCTACCACATCACTTGCCACATCATTTAGCATGTCATCATGCTTCCACATGGATGATTGGCCACACAAAGGTGTCAATTTAGCATGCCACATGTCATCACCTCAAGTTTCTGTGTCACCTACTTTTCCACCTAATATTCATGCCATTTATGCCACTTTTCCTACCATGTGTGTCAAATTGACAAGTTGTCAACATGTCAAAAATTTAGAATGTTTTTAAAGCAAGGTTGATGGTTCAATGTTTGATGGGTTGATATGACCGATAGGCTCTTAGCCTATGAATGCTAGCCTATTGGATGCTCTATGACCATGAGTGATTATTGGGGGTTTAACCTCCTCGACACTTTGAATTCTTGGCTTTGCGCCCTTTCAAAATTTTCTTCTTCCCATTACTTTGACTTTATCAACCCGATGTTCTCCGAACCATCTCAGCCTTATACATGTACTTGTTAACTGATGGCAATGATATTCTTCAACAAACGTAATAAATTTTCCTATGTTCCTTTGAATAATGTCAAGGGGAGGGTTGAAGGTAGTTTCCAAAAAATACTAGATGCCCCTTGCAATTCCTAAATTGTCACCATGCATCCTGGCGATTTTACTACTTGGCCAGTATTAAATAGAGAACATGTTGATACCCTTACAGTGTACATGAGCCATTAATCAATCATAACTTATTAAACTTCAAACATGAATTTATCTTCACTCTTGTTGAGATAGACAAAGTGCCACATACAACTGGAAATGAATAAAAAAGGGCTATCTAAATGGATGTGTTTCATGCTCTTTTGAACAAAGCAATAAGAGGTGAAATTCTTGCAAAAATAAACTACCTAAACTGACTTCATCCATGATAGCAAGCAATGAGAATGGATAATCAAAGCATCAATGACGTCAATGACATCATGAATAGTTAACATTCTCCCATTGAACTTGAAATCAATGGTAATACTTTCAAAAATATACCAACACACTCAACAATATCCCCCTTTAGCATTGATGAAAACATCACTAAAAATTGCTTCTTGTTGACATCCTTCGGCATGACTCCCCATGTCTATCTCCTCATCCTCCATCTCCATGTTTTCTTACTCTCCATATTCAATGTATAATTTCTTTGGTCACATTTCATCTCCAATGCTTGTTGACTCTCCCCCTTTGATATCAATGGAAAAGGGTTTTTTCTACTCAAATTGCATTGTCTGCCCACTTTACCCTTTGATACCAATTGACTAGGATGCTATTATAAAACCAAAAAAACCATGCTAAAGGTTGTTTCAAAAGCCAAATTCTCCCCCTTTGTCAATATGATAAGATGATTGAAGTGGGATAAAGAGAAAATGACTCCCCCTAAACACATGTTACACCTTTTAATATTGCATCTCCTCTTGAACTTATTCACTTCTCTTCTCTTTGACCTTCTTGCTACAATTATCTCAAATTGAACTAGATAGTTGCCTTTGTTATTTGTGAAGGAAAATATTGAATAAATGAGGGATACATCACGCCCAACTTCTTTCTCAAATACTGAAAGGGCTCTCAGGAAAGAGGTTTGGTGAATATATCATAAATTTGTTCCTTTGTTGATATATACTCCAACCTTATAGCACGATCAACCACCTTTTCTCTAAGAAAATGGTACTTTATGGGTATATTATTGGTTTTGAATGAAGAATAGTATTCTTGGACATACTTATAGCACTTGTATTATCATAGACAATAGGAATTTATCCAACATATATTACCTACATGTCTTTCAATGTCAGCGTCATCCACAAAATATGAGTGCAACACGTAGAAACTACTATGTACCCAACTTCGACTATGGACAATGAGATTGATGTCTTATTTTTTCTTAATCAAGCCACCAAATAGTATCCTAGGAAGTGTTAAAAAGTTTAACTAGGTTCAATCTTCATAATGACATGTGGAATTATGATTTTATGTAATTGATGTAAAGAAGAAAAAAAAATTATTTTTGTAATTCTTGTCTCATGGTTTTCATGCGCAAGTAATTTTATTTTTAGTTAAGGCTCCCATTATGAGCCTTTAGGGTTAGTCATCAAGTCATAAAATTCATTGAGTCAATGTCAAAGATGAAAGACCCATTTGGGCATGTTACACAGTGTAAAAGAAAATTTATTTGTGTCATAAACCCTCAAAGGCCTCATCACAATCACTCCTTGAAGTTGACCTAAAAGATGATTCTATAAAATACATGTTCTCCTAGGCACCTATTCAAGTCAACTTATTTTGGATGGAATGACCACTATAAATAGGCATCTTAGCCTCCAATTGCAAGATAAAATTTTGGTGAAGAAATTCGGTATGAAATCAAGAAGTGTGAAGATCACTTAGAAAGGAGCATAATCATCAGTGAAGAGAGAAGGAAGAAGAGCAAAGTCTTTAGCTTCATTTTGGATCTATTTTAGGGTGGTTTCAGGGAAAATTTTAAGAACCCCCCCTAAATTTACATGTATAATAAATGGGCGAATCTCCATGGTATATAGGAAAAATGGAAGGCGATTTTATCAATAATATGATATGTATATATAATTTTTTGGCGAATCTCTCCAGGCATGGCGAATATTTTACTCAATTATAAATCTTGTGTTTATTGAATACACAAATGAAATCATTGCATTTCTTTAAAATATCTTTTGAAATCAAAATTACCGAAATTACATATCGATAATCTAGTGGGTGTAAGATAAAATTCACCCATGCCATTCACAGAAAGCATGAGAAAAAACCTAATACTATATATAAAACCAAGAAAAATTCAAATTCATCACTTCTAGGGACTCATAACCACCCTGCCAATACACAAGTATGTTCCTGTTTGCAATTAGAAAAATTACCCAAATTACAATATGTTTACTCTAGCATATGTTGGAAAGTTATGGAAGGATGAATAGTGCAATCAATCCATTCCTTTTAGCCCTGGATTTGTTTTAGTTTAGAAGTATACAAATATACTTATCCAATGTCTATGCTTTAACCATTCACCTTAAGATGTTTTTACAATATAATTTCCTAAGTCTATTTAATATCTTCATTATCATAAAAACCAACCTATATCCATCTTAACTCCACATCTACCACTCTTAACTCCACATCTACCATTCTTAGGGGGATGAAATCTATTTATCCCTCTAAGTACTTGGTAGAACCAGAATTAAGATGGATCTAAGATAAAATTTCCCCTTTAAATAGTCTATGCTCACATGAATACCATGGGTTATCATAAACCTGGAGTTTAAAAATTACTATTAGTAATTTATAAAAATTAATAAAATTAATAGTTGATTTTTATTTTATTTTTATTTTAACCAAGCTAAAATGTTTAACATACATTAAATTACAACATCCATTTCTACTCTCAAATATTTTTTCACTATATGCTAGTTTGCATATCACGATATTTGATACCTCTCGGGGGTTAGTAGATCCAGAGTAAAGATGGATCTATTCTGGTTTAATTCCCGCATTTAAATAGGCTACATTCCAAGTGAATACCATGTGTCAATACCATGTGCCATTTTGGTGAATACCATAGGTCAATACCATGTGCCATTTTTATTTTTATTAATACTAATATTATGGTTAATAATGTTTTTTTGCATGGTATTAATATAAAAAAATAAAAAAATGTTTTATTTGTTTACCATACCTCTCGTTTATTTATATTTTTATTAATTTACCATACCATTCATAAATACAATGTGACTTATGGACTAAATATAAAAAAATGTTTTATTTGTTTACCATACCTATCGCTTATTTATATTTTTATTAATTTACCATACCTCTTTTACAAATATGGTATTTGGCCCATAGGATTCACTTAAATAAAACCTCTTGCTTGAGTCTTCATAAATAGAACGAGGGTTATGGACTAAATATAAAAGGAGGTTTTATTTATTTACCATGCGTCTAGTTTATTTATATTTTTATTTATTTACCATACCTTTTGAGAAAGTATAAAAAGACGTTTTATTTATTTACCATACCTCCACTTTACTTATATTTTTATTTGTTTACACCCTTGCATGTATATAAGGTGACTTATGGAGTAAATATAAAAATGGTTTATTTATTTACCATACCTCTCATTTATTTATATTTTTATCAATTTACCATACCTCTTTTATAAATATGGCATTTGGGTCTTTGGCCCATAGGATTCACTTAAATAAAACCTATTCTTGAAAATGGGCGAATGATTCACTTAAATAAAACATATTATTGAAAATGGGAGAATGGAAGGTTGTAACTCCTAATTTCAAGGGCTAAATTTACCTTTTTCACCCTCTCCCTTAAAATAAGGTGGGCTATTTGAGGTGATTTGTAAAAATGTACTATGATACAAAATATTCGCCCACTAAAAATTTAAAACCCCTTAATTTTTCCAAAGGGCGAACATTCGCCCCTAAAATCACCCCTAGGTGGTTTTGTTTTCACAAGTGCGAATAACAGAGGGATTATTTGTTGTAGGAAAGGCTGAGAAGATTATAGTGCTCTTGGATAACCAAATTGAAGAAGGGCAAGTCAAAAGAGAAGTCTAGATAAGCTAGAAGGAGACTCTATCATAAGCGAAGGAATCAAGGGAATTTTCTAGAAGGTATCACTTTTAAAGAAGCTGAAACTAGGGTTTTTAAATTAGGGTTGATGATTGTAGGCCTATATCGAGGGGTCACAATTTTGAAGGGTAGTAGAGAAGGAGGAAGAAGAAAATGTTTGTTCAAGTAAGAATAATCTTATCAAGGAGACTTTGTGTCTCGGTCTTTGAGTGGAAAATAAGTCAAGGGTATTTGTCTTGGTATTTTTCAACTGAATTCTCTATAAGAAGAATAATTTTTTTGGGTTTTCCTCTCAAGTGGGATAGGTTTTGGCCCTGGTTGATAACCTATATTCTGTATCTTTTGTATCTTTATGGTTTATGCATTGGTAGCTATTTGATGAATAATAATACTATAATAACATAAGTAAAATAAGGTCCTAATCTAAGAAGTAAAAATCATTCACAAGCATATCAATAGAAGAGAAATCACTTAATATCGATGCCCTATATTTCTCAACATGGTATCAGAGGTAAGGTAACTAATTCAAGGAAGGGAATCTTATCGAAGGAAACTCAAGGATCAAATATCAAGGAAGGAATTAAAGAAAATTAAAAATAGCATCTTGAAGTCAATGTATATAAAGGAAGTATCAAAACGGTAGATCAAAGAAAGTCTACACCAACCAAAAGTCTTGTAATCCTAAAGTCATCTCAAGAGACCTCAAAGACCCTAATCAAGTTAAAAGTATTATACATCAAGCAAGACCAAAAACGTTGTCATCAAGATTCTAAGGTGATCTCTCTCATTGAAGCAGGTCCTTATCAGTGAAGACATCATCAAGAAGTCATCATTGATATTCATTAGTAAATAAATCACCATCAAAGGATCCAAAGAGATCTCTCTCTCTCTCTAAGATCAAGGATAATTCTTGATGAAAACTATCTTCATCAAGAATTAGTTTTCTATACTCTATATCATCATCAACATCAAGAAAGAAGCAAGGAGAAGGAGCATCCTATCAAATAAGTATATTTATTTCCACATCTAAATGTGTCAAAATGTATTTGTGCAAGGAAACCAACAAATTGGTTGGGGCTTCAAAATATCTTACATGGAAGAAAATGATAGATCTGAATCTCATTGAAAATGGGGTTATGGAACATGTCAAAGGATCAATTAGCAAACCAACAAAGGAATATGCTTAAGTACTTGAAAATATATATAAAAGGGGAAGTTAGGGCTCAAATGATTCTCATATAATCCATCAAGGATCCCATCATCCCATATGTATAAAAACTTGAAACTTTGTTATGAAACCAACTCACAAAAAGATAGAAAAGATAGATGAACGCCTTAAAATTTAGCCTCTTCGAGGAGGAAACCTCCTTTGCATTACACAAATGAACAATTATTGGATGATACAAATGACAAAACCTCCTTTCTATACATAGGAGCCTAAGGGGTCACAATATAACCAAGCTGACCTAACAATAATAATATAAAGGCACAAAAATAACAATATAGGGATTCTATGGGGCATAGTAATAACAATATGGGGACAATAGGGGCACAGCAATATTAATAAGGGATACAACTACAATAGTAATGGGGAATCACTAGTATTATAGGGACCTAACATGACCCTCTCCTTCAAAAAAGTGTTGTCCTCAATGCTTGAGTAGTTCGGATGCTTCTATATAAAATTCTCATCCTCCCATGTGGAATCTTCAGCGGATAAGTTATTCCACTTGATGAGATACTCCAAAATTGATCGATTTCGTAGCTGTCGAGTTCTTGATTCTGTGACTGCTTCCAGTTCCAATATAATTTTTCCTTCCTCATCAAGTTCTGGCAATATTGTTTCAACTGGGAGCTCATCGCCTATAACCTTCTTTAAACATGAAACATGGAAAACTGGGTGCACTCAAGAAGCTGCAGGAAGCTCCAATTTGTATGTCATAGTACCAATCTTTTGCAACACCTTGTACGAACCATAATACTTTGGTGATAATTTATTATC
>APFE030947905.1:154964-170645 GCA_000404065.3 Pinus taeda | reverse complement strand
TCAAATATTTTTTCACTCTATGCTAGTTTGCATATCACGATATTTGATACCTCTCGTGGGTTAGTAGATCAGAGTAAAGATGGATCTATGCTAGTTTAATTCCCCCATTTAAATAGGCTACATTCTAGGTGAATACCATGGGTCAATACCATGTGCCATTTTGGTGAATACCATGGTCAATACCATGTGCCATTTTTATTTTTATTAATACTAATATTAGGGTTAATAATGTATTTTTGCATGGTATTAATAACAATCTAGTCCATGGTATTTGTCCCATATTATTTTTCTCATAGGTTTTACCTAAATATAACGCATTTTTGAGTGTTCGTAAATATAAGGTGCCTTATGGAGTAAATATAAAAAATTGTTTTATTTGTTTACTATACCTCTCATTTATTTGTATTTTTATTAATTTACCATACCTCTTTTAAAAATATGGTATTTGGCCCATGGGATTCACTTAAATAAACCTCTTTCTTGAGCCTTCATAATAGAATGAGGGTTATGGACTAAATATAAAAAGAGGTTTTATTTATTTACCATACCTTTTGAGTAAGTATAAAAAGAGGTTTTATTTATTTACCATACCTCCACTTTATTTATATCTTTATTTGTTTACACCCATGCATGTATATAAGGTGACTTATGGAGTAAATATAAAAAATGTTTTATTTATTTACCACACCTCTCAATTATTTATATTTTTATTAATTTACCATACCTTTTTTATAAATATGGTATTTGGCCCATAGGATTCACTTAAATAAAACCTATTCTTGAAAATTAGGGCGAATGGAAGGCTGTAACTCCTAATTTCAAGGGCTAAATTTAGCTTTTTTACCCTCTCCCTTAAAATAAGGTGGGCTATTTGAGGCAATTTGTAAAAATGTAGTATGATACAAAATATTCACCCATTAAAAATTTAAAACTCCTTAATTTCGCCTAAGGGTGAACATTCACCCCTAAACTTTTCCATGATAAAAGGCCATTAGGCAGTTGCATCATTAAAAATTATGTGATTCCGAGTGAGCCAAACAGTCCAACAGAGGATGAGAGGAAGGCATTGTTTCTTGGAGCCCTGGTGTGTTGTGTTCCAATTATTCCAGGCTTTTAGTATAGAGGGACGTGCCATGTATTCTGAATAGAGAGTTGCTGAGTTGTTGTTTGCCAAAAATGGATGACTGTCAAAGAGAGCAAAAATAGATGCTCGTTTGTTTCAGAGTCTTATTTGCATAATACACACCATATCGGACCATGTATGGATCTGTGCAAGAGGGCTTCACCTGTGGGGGTTTTGTTGCTTAGCACACTCCACATGAATAAGCGCATTGCGGAGGTGTTTTTAGTTTCCAAATCTGTTGCCACCATTCTTTTGAAAGTTCAGGTTTGCGATCCGAGAGAAGGTGGGTGTATCCCAACTTTGGAGTATATTTTCCATGCTTAGCAAGCACCCATACAAGTTCATCTGGATCGTCATTTATATGCACATGAGCTTCAATCAATGCCGTTGGATATGTTTCCCAGGACTGTTTCCACTGTATAGGAATGTCCACTTCAGGGGCTGTCCTCCATTTCTAGTTGAAGACAATGCTGCGCTCATGATCAACAATATGTGTGATCACTGTGGTATCTCTATGTTGTAGATATTGTATCAGGTCAGGTGGCAACTGATACCTGTTCCCCCCCCTATCCATGGGTCAATACCAATGCGCATTGAGTTACCATTGTTAATGCGCCATGCCAGACCAGATCTAATGAAAGGCATAGTTTGTAGGATTGATTTCCAAACTATAGAGATGCCCAAACAAGGCCAGTCTGGTAGGAGAACCTAGTCCAAGATTTTTTGCGGCCAGATGTATTTATGGTATGAAACAGTGGTCCATAGATTCCATGAAGTGAAGAGGGTCCAGCTCATCTTGGCTGCAAGGGCTTGTGCAAAAAAGGACAGGTATTTTAGCCCCCACCCCCCATTTTTTTGGCAGAGAAATTTTCTTCCAGCTCACCCAAGCAAAAGTTTTCCCTTCCTTTTGTCCAGTCCATAGATATCTGCAACATATTTGTTGAATGCGACCGAGTATTCCCCAAGGAATCTAGGTGAGTGACATCCAATATATAGGTGTGGCTTCTAGCACATATTTTATAAGGACTAGGCGCCCTGCTCTGGATAGGAATATGTGATTCCAAATTTTTAGTCTCTTCTCAATTTTAATCACTAACCAGATCCAGTCAGCAATCCGGTAGCTGTGGGGTTTGATCTAGAACCCCAAGTATTTCAAGCCATCCGAGAGATTATGCATTTGATAATGGAAGAAATGGAGAGATTTTCTATCCTCCTGAGGGGAGGTGTGAGATAGAGTGATAATAAACTTGGACTAATTTGTGACCATGCCTGTGGCTTTTTCAAAGAGTGCAAGGATGTCATGGAAAGAGTTAGAGTCCCTGATGGTTCCATCCAGGAAGATCATAACATCATCAACGAAAAGGAGGTGGGTGAGGTGGCAAAGTTCATTCATTTTTCAGTCCTTTGAATCTGCCTTACCTTTTTGTAGTGCCAATGAGCCTACTGAGTCCCTCCATCACTATAAGGAACAAAAGGGGAGAAAGAAGGCATCCTTGCGGGAGTCCTCGTTTGGCATGGAAGAAATGGGATGCAAATCCATTTATGAGTACCATGAAGGATTCCAAATTTACACAGCACATGATCCATTCTGTGAAAGTGAGTGGGAATCCTAGATGGATCAGAATCATCTTAATGAAGAGCCAACCGACATGATCAAAAGCCTTTGTGAGGTCAATCTTGAGGATAATTGTTTTCATATTTCTTGTTTTGATAGAGTGAATGGCTTCCTGAGCAGTGCCTATGGCCTCATGGATCTGTTGATTTTGAAGAAAGGTGAATTTCTTTGGAGAGATGTGATGGGAGAGTATAGGATGGAGTCGATTAGTTATGATCTTTGCAATTATTTTGTAGAGGGTATTGCAGAGAGAGATAGGTCGGAAATCATTGAAGGATGTAGGGGAGTTAGATTTTGGTATAAGAGCAATGAAGGTAGCATTGATAGCCTCATACATCTTTTTGGATGTCCTGCACTCTTCAACTATAATGAGGAGATCATTCCCAATGAGGTCAAAAAAGGTTATGTAGAATTCAATGGACCATCCATTTGGGCGACGAATTTTATCTTTGTTGAACCATTTTAATGTCCCTTCAAGTTCATTTCTAGTAACGGGTGTAGTTAGCTCAGCTGCAACATCTGAATCTACAAAGCTTGGGAAATGCCCTCCTACTTGAATGATATCAAAAAGGTTTTAGGCTGGGGGTTCTTTATATAGATGTTTGAAGTGTGAAATGCCAAACTAAGATAGTTGATGGAAAGTTTTAACAATACCTCCATCCTGCGAGGGCATTTTCCAGATGGTGTTGGAGGATTTTCTCCCCTTGGAAAAATTATGAAAGTAACTTGTGTTCTCATCCCTTGCTTTGAGCCAGAGCGCTTTTCTCTTGAGTCACCAAGTTTCCTCTCTTTCCTTTAGAATTCTGGCCCTTTGATTTTCTAATTTGATTAGATGTGACTTGGCTTGTGTGTTTAAGAAACCCTTGCTTTGATCATCCATAATATGGGCCAAGGAGGATTCAACAGAGGCGAGGGTATGGTCATCCCTTTGAATTTTTTCCTTTGCCCATTTGATAGTTAGTTTGTTGAGATGCAGAAGGTTATGACAGAAACCTTCAGCCCGGGTGAGACCTTGAGTGGGAGGGTTTTGCAGCCAGAAATTTGAGACTAGTTTGGAGTAGGAGGGGTCCTGAAGCCAAGATGAATTGAATTTGAAAGAGGCTTTGGGTTTAATAGGAGGGCCAGAGATTTCGAGGTAGATAGGCGAGTGGTCAGAGATACCTCCGGATCCGACCCACTGCCTATAATGGGATAAGCTCTATAACATTGGGGTTTTGAGGATGAAACGGTGCAGTCTTTTGGCTAGTGCTGCCTCTTCATCTCTTCTGTTCCTCCATGTGGGCAGAGGTCTATTCATTGGGATATATGAAAGATGTGCTTGATCGAGCAAGTTTTCCATGGTATCAGAGAGCGGGTCGATTTGTTCTGATGAGCACCAAAACTCACTAAATTCGATAAATTTTGTTTAGACCACCTCCCATAATGAGATTGTCAGATGAGGTAATAGAGAGGTTTAGGATTTTATTCTAGAAAGCCTCCCATCCCTGACAAGGCCCATAAACATTCATGACACATCCATTCCCAACTCAGCAGAAAATATGTCGATACCAATGAAGCCCTTTCCTCCCTAGGCCGATGTTAGGTTTATGGAGCGTGGGTTGTACTCCAGAGCCAATCCTCTAGATCTCCCCACTACATCTAGGGCGAGGAATTCCCATCCCAGGTTTAGAATCCTCAGTATACAGATAACGTGTTGAGCTTCATCGAGGGTTTCTTGAAGAAAAATAATGTCTACAGGCTCAGATTCAAATAACTTGCGGAGGGCTAGCTTTTTGGGCAAGCTAGCCATGCCCCTATAGTTAAGTGATAGGAATTTCATGGGGGTAACATGTCAAAGGTGTTCTTTGCTCTAAGAACTTGATCTAATGAAGATTACCTTCCCGAGGGCCACCTCAGCACCAACCCGAAGTATAGCATGTGAGAGATAAGATTTGCGCCCACGAAGGGGTTTAATGGACATCGAGGGGAGGGGCAGGCCGAGGCCAGAATGTATTGAATGTGTATCCACAGTGGGGGGGCGGGATCGTAGGTTGTAAGGGTGGGGGAACCAGGGGAGTAGGGGATGGGGAGGTAGTAGAATAAACTAGTTGATGGGAGAGAAGGGGGTAGGGGATAGATGTAGGGGTGGTAGATCGATCCTGTACAGATGAATTATGCAGATGATGTGCAGAAAATGCATATATAGAATATAGAGCAGGGAGAGTGGGGAGAGAAATACTCAAAGTACTGCTGCCCTAGCTCGAGTCAGAGGTGGTGATGGGGGGCGTGTGGAGCAACCTGTAGATTGTTGGATTGGCTGAGATGGGTCGCTTTTTGAGGTGGAGTGGGTGCTGTTGATGGTGCCTTCCTGGGGGTATCTATGGTATCCCTTCTATTGCCACCCTCTTTTTCCATAGTCACTTCCGGGGGTTTTTGGACCAATGGACATTCCTTATACAGATGCCCAACCTTGTGGCAATGACGACATCTGAATGGCACCCCCTCGTAATCTAGTATTTGAACCCTAGTAAAGTTACGCCATTATAGAGTAATATTTTCCTCCAAGCCCTCCCGAGTATCTAGATGCACTAGAATGTGGGCTAGGGTACGATTCTTGGATTGTATTATGGATTTGTCATAATCTAGAAAGGTGCTGAGGGTATTCCCAATGCACACAAACACTTCTTCTGACCAATACTGGAGAGGTAAACCAGGTAGAAATACCCATAAAGATCCAGGTCATATCTATTCTCTTTCCGGATTTAAGAGAGGACTCCATCTTTTGAGCAGCGCAGGAGCCATTTCGATATGCCAATACCGTGCAAGTCCCATGTTTGTGTATTCTTCAGGGGAAAAATGAAGCGTAAACCATCCTTGTGGGAGAATCTATACTTCCGGAAGATGTATGAATATCTTCCCCCATATTTCTTTTACCCACAACCCCAATTGCTCCACTGTATAGGTTCTTCCTCGAACCCTACTCACTAGGACTTTCCCTGCCTTGTTTGCCACTTCATCCATGATGAGTCCTTCCCCAAATTTGATGGTGTAGTCCTTGCTGGAGGCCTTAACACACCTTGTTTTCCTTTTCCCTATTCTTAGCGCAGTAGGATGATTCAACAATCGATTTGAGGGGATTTTTTCTTCAAGATGAGGCTGTTGCTCTACCGATCTTACTTGAATTACAGGAGTGTCGAAACAACCAGAAGGAGGAGTCGAGGCTTGGGTCACCGTGCAACAAATGAGGGAGCCATGGATCTTCTGAGCCTCTACAACCGCATCAGACTCACTACTCGGATGAGAGGGAGGGTTTTTAGAGAAGCAATGATCTATAGGGGGAGAGGGGTCGAAGGGAGGGGGAGCAGGCGGCCAGAAGGTTTAGGGTTTTAGAAGACAACGGGGGACAGTCTAGGGTAGGTGAGTTAATGGGGAGAGTCCCAATGTGGAGGGTGGAGGTCGTAAGCCCTGGGAGGGAGAAAACTGGCGAAGGGTTTGAGTAGGATGACACTCAGGATGGAATGGGTGCCGATTTAGGGTTTGGGTGGCAGAAGATGGGTTGCTCTGGGTAAGGGTCTGCCGAATAATCCACGACGTCCAACTCCATTCCTTCCATGCGGAGCCTAGGAATGGTAGGCCGTCACCATCGGTAGTTGGGAGCAGGTGCAGGTGAGGGTAGCAGGTTGTAGAGGTAGCCTCGGAGGTTTACGGCGTCTGTGGCTAATCGTAATCAGGGTTACGACTAAAGTAAAAACATTGAAAGTTGCAGCCCCCCATCATTGAGCCCCATCAGCGTCACTTCTTACTTTGAAATGTTATATGCATGCATACATCTATTGATGACTAATATGAGTTGAATGTTGAGGCTACAAATATTGCAAAGCATCAACGTTTGTTTCCATGGACTCTGTTGAGGAAAGAAGATGCCTTTGTAGAAAGCTTGTGCATAGTAGAAAAGAGGTAAAGCTCGTCTTTGAAATAAAAGCCTAAATTAATGAGATTTGTACGTCTATTGGAATGTTGAATTGAGTATCTCTCTGGAGGAAGAAATTAAACTCATTTACTATGGATGGTATTAAGGAGACCATCAAAACCATAAATTTGAAGTTTGATGCTCAAAGTATGAGTATGGGATACTAGATATACTGTGATATGTCTTAAGATGAAATCACATATCAAAATTGTCACTAGTACTATTCTTCATTCAGCTGGTAACTAATTATGCTCACTGCATACAAACTTCCTTTTTCTACTTTAAGTGGTTCTCTATGATTATCTACTCAGGTTTTCTCTAGTTCCATATTAGAAGTGTTGAGAAATCAATACTTGTAGGAATCAGGGTTTGATTCCTCCTTCTTGATAATTACTTGTGATTTATGTTGGCTTCTTTTAATTCAATGTTAGATTATATTTAATCAATCAATTACCAAATTAGATGTATATGAAGATGAAAATAAAAAGAGACATGAGATGTAGACACTTAGCTAGGGAAAAAACCCTCCAAGGGAAAAACCCAGTCCAACTCTTCCACCAGTAGATTCAAATCAAGATGAGACAATCCAAGACCCTTTAGACTTAGACAAATACCTCGTCTAATCACCAACTCATCCCTTCCTTATATTAGATGATCCCTGCCAAAGTTTCCAAGTGTCAGCTTCTCAGATGTAGCTTCAAATTAGAATTTTGGCCCCCAACTTCAGAATTTTGGCCCCTAGCTTCAGAATTTTGGACCTACAGTTGATTCAGAAATTTTGGCCCCAACTTTAGTCCAATAAATTTACATGTGAGAGAGAGAGATGCCCAAAAAATCAATTATTTTTCCCCAACTTCTTCCTTCTTTCTCCTTAGCTTTGTTCTTATTTTCTACTTCTTTCTCTTGTAGTTTGGACTTGTTGAGTGTGTGCTACAAATGAGTTGAGTTGCCTCTATATATACTCCTTATGTTGGGTCGAATAACCCTAATCCAGACTGACTTCATGAGGACATGGCTGCTTTGGTGTGGAGGTGACAAATGACTCTTTTGACTCAAAAATAATTATTTTTACATGATACAAAAGCCAAAGAAGGGTCTAATAAAAATGACAATGACTTTATTGACTTGTGACAAAACCTAGAAGCCTTCAATGGAGGATTTGACCTAGAAAATAAATAAAAGAGCATGAAACCCATGCTTCAAACTAATTTTTCTTTTACAATACACGTATTTTCTATTTCTTTTCATCAAGCACAATTATGAATATCGACATTAGTTACATTATTCAACACTCCATCTTAACTAGGGAGGTATTCATAATTACATACATATATAGGTACATGGAAGATCTCAAAATGATATGATGTTTGAAGAGTCATAGCACACATAGTGCTACATAATAGATACCTGACCAGGGTACTCTAACCGGGTGGGACTAAGGTGTACTCAATCTTTAGCCACTGTAAGTACCATCAGGATTTTAACCTCTAACACCAACCCATGGATCCAGGTGTGTATCCAAGGTCAGAGCTCCAAGACCAATGCCACCCTCCGTACTTTGGGATCTAGACATCAACACATATGTCAGCCAGATGTCCTCCCAAGCATATTGTTACCATAAGATGATTCATCTCTCTTTATCAACTAAATTTGTAATATCGACCAATCCAAGCATGCTTCTGAAACATTCAAACTTCTTATTTGGAAGAGATTTCATCAACACATCAAATACTTGTTCATTTGTCAGAATATATTGTAGCTTCACTACCCCATCTTGTCTTTCAATTCCAATGTCATGCAACCTTTCATCCCAATAAAACCTCAAATCAAACCCTTTCGACATAAATTGAGGAAGATGCACCCTATTTTTAATTTGTTGTAAAAAGTGAGTTAAATAAGCTTATAGTAGCTAAAATATTTTTCCTTATCTGTCATACTCAGTGGGTTTCCAATTTGATGCCTATGAGGAAAAATAACAAAGATATTTGGTTTTGTGTCGATTTTTGTAACATAAATAAAGCCTCAGATAAGGATAATTATCACGTTCCACCCATGGAGTAGATCCTGTAGTGCATTTCTAGCCCTAAAATGTTGTCTCTATTTAGATGGTTTTTCGGGCTATAGCCCATTTATGGTTTCCCCTCCTAATCATCTCAAAACCACCACCTTCAAAATTCCATGGGGTACCTTTGGTTATAGGAAGACGCCTTTAGGACTAATATGGTAAAAAATTACTCTACCTTTAAATGGGGTGATCAAGAAAAGGAAGCCTTCCAAACGATGAGGAAAGCCATATCTGAAGTTCCTGCTATGATTAGTCATGATTTTACCAAGGAATTTGCTTTGCATACCTTTGCTTCCAATATTACATACATTGTTGTTCTTGCCCAGAAGAATAATCAAAACGATGAAATTCCTATTCCCTTCATGAGCTTTGCTTTTAAAGGGGCGAGACTAAACTATTTAGCAATTGAAAAACATGCCTTCATTATCTTTAAGGTAGTGAAACATTTTAGACCTTACTTGTTGAATTCTAAGACTAAAGATATTGCCCCTTACATAGTAGTGAGAAACCTACTGGTTCAAAAGGAGCTTACTAAGAAAAGAGCACACTAGGTGACAACTATCGAGGAGTATGACCTTGAAATCTAACCTGCACAAATATTTATAGGTCAAGGTGCTTTTAAGTTAGCTATAGAATCTTGCTAACTTGCCCACTAAAGATTCATGTTTAAACAATGAAACATTTTTTCAGATTGGAATTTCGTGCATTTTAGCTAACTCTACTGATTCATGGTATATTGACATCAAATTCTTTCTGATGCATGGTACAAATCCCCCACACCCTGATGAAAATAAAATAAGAAAACTTAGGTTAAAATTATCTCCTTTTCGTTTGATATTCAAACATTCTCTTCTAAAAAAATTATGGAGTATTACTTCATTGTTTAGAACAAGAAGATTATATAAAAAATTAAATGAATTGCATTATGGGCCTGTTGGCGGCCATTTTGGAGGAGATACCACTACATATAAGTTTTTTAAGTGATGGATATTATTGTCCAAAACTATTTAGAGATTCCCACGCCCTCACCCAGAAGTATGAAATATACAAAAAAATTGTTGGTAGGATTAAGAAACCTACATGTCCCCTACATCCCCTATCAATCAATGCTCCTTTTCAACCATGGAGTTTAGACATAGTTGGTCCTATGAGTCCTACCTCATCTCTCCAACATAAATTTATTATAACAACAAATGATTACTTTACAAGATGGGTAGAGGCAAGGCCTTTTTAGGTGGTGAATATAAACTAGGTAATATCATTTCATGATACAAATATCATCACTCAATTTGGTGTTCCAAAATCACTTATTTTTTATATTGCATCATATTTTTGTTCTCTTGATATGAATACTTTTGCTTTGGAAAAAAGAATCAAAATTAAATATTTAGCAAACTATTACCCTCAAGGTAATGGGCTTGTTGAATCTAAAAATAAGAATTTGATTAAGATCATGAAAAGAATACTTTCTAATCATCAAAAGAACTGGCACACTACCTTGTTTAATGTATTATGGGCGGATAGGGTTAACCCAAAATTTGCCACTGGAAACTCTCTATTTTTCCTGGAATATGGGTGGGAACCATACTTCCTCCTAAAATACTTTTACCTTCACTTCAATTGCCTCAAAAAGTGTAGGAAATTGAATTCCTTGCCATGCAAAATAGAATAAATGTCCTACTCTGTTAGAGAATCTAGGGCAAAGTAGTGTTGTGATGATTCTTTGAGACTTGATAACAATTCTTGAAGTATTTTTACTTTTTATTAGTTTTCTTATACTTATTCTTCTTATTAGTACATATGTGTGTGCTTCATCAAACTGCTACCAAAACAAAATAACAAGAACACAAAATTTGGCTCACTGCCAGGGAAAAACCCTCTCCACTCTTGAGAGGGAAACCCTTTGTAAGATTTCTCTTATTGAAGATTCTTATTTTAACAACTTCCAAACCCCATACCCTTGAATAAGATCTCCTCCAAACATGAGTCGAACCCTTCCTCTTTCTGCATTGTCACTTCCTACACATCTTCCAACACTTTGTCTTCCAACACTTTATCTCCTAGGTTAGGAAACCATAGAATATTTGGGCTCCTTTACTTCACTATAAGGAGGACCTTGTTTGCTTCCTTTGAGATACCTTATAGACCTTAAAGTACATTCGAGTGAGACTTCTCATGATGCTGCCCTTGATTGCTGTCAAACCTGTGAAGTTTCCTCGCTGCACGTGTGAACAAAACCTTGGCATAATCCTCCTTTTCCTCGTCTTCTTTTCATTTGTTCTTTGCTGGAGAGAGAGACCTTCTAGGACTAAATTGCACCCAAAAATAGGGAGATATAAGGACTTGCAACTTACTATTTTTGTGGCCGCAGGCTTCCCTTACTCCTTCGCATGTGTGACTATGTGTATGCCCTAAAGACAATCTTTTCTTCTTTGTTTGTAGGGTTTCCTTCAATGTTGCAGTATGAGGCCCTTTTAGGCCTAATTACTAGTCAAAATTATAATGTGTATACCTCTGTCACTTCACTATTGTCTTGGCCACAAAATGTACCTTATCTCTTCACACGTGTGGCTATTGATGCCGTAGAAAGTAGACATGTACCTTCATTTTCCTTCCTCCTATCTTCGCTGCCCTAACAAAATTCTTTTACCCTTGTCTTCGTCTCTTTTTTTTCTTCTCTTGTATGCAGATTTCAGAGTGTAAGTGTGTCCAAATGAGGAGTGGAAAACCTCTATAAATATAGGTTTGTCCCTCCTCTCCCAAGCTGACATGACTATCCATTAGGTCGACTTGACTGTCTTCTAGTCCGACTTGCTAGATGCATTATATTTCACATGTATTCATCATTTTTGCTGCTTGTAGACTTCGTTGGTGCTAGGAGAGGATTTGATCATGCTTGGAGTTATTTCCTTGACCTTATACGATGACTTACATGATGTAACATGCCCTCAAAGGGTCTTTTAATAATTATATTTTGACTTTGACTCTCTAGAAGCACTTCAAAATGTGCTTAACCTATTTTCAATGAGCAAGAAACTCATTGACAAATAATACAAAATAATTTCTCTTTTCTTGAATAAGTACAAATACCAAAATTACATTTATGAAGACTGAACCTAGTTACATTTTCTCCAACATACTCAAGTTAGAACAAGAGTGTGAGAGAAAGCTAAGAAAAATATTGATGAGCATCAACAAATTGTTATGCATTGGTTCAATAATAAATCCTCCTCTGGAAGTAACTTTGAAGTAGGAGTATTAGTACTTAAATGGGGTAAAATGCATGAGGAAACGGGAGAGCATACAAAGTTTCAAAAGTTGTGGTTAAGTCCTTTCATTATGATAGAAAATATTGGTCCCAAGACTTTTCGATCACAAACTTTGGCAGGGTGACCTAAATTCCTTTGAGTCAATGGGAAACTTTTGAAAAAATACTTTTCTTGATTCCCTATGGGAAATTTTGCTTTGTAAATGTTTTATTTCAGCTTGTTGTTTGTTTCTTTTAGTTTCCTTTGCTTTGTTTGAGTTGATTTTTGTCCATTATTTTGTTTGATTTTGTGTGATTGAGCTTGATTTTTGTTAGCTTTCTTTATCATAATCACCCCAGAAAGCAAAATTTATGCCTAAAATACTAAGTTATAGGAAATGTTTTTAGAAAAAACACGTCTCTGGTATTTAATATTTATGATTGACTTCTCTCCGATTTCTACAATATAGTACTAAATCTGGTGAAAATTATCTGTATATCACTGTCTTCAATCTTGAAACCTCTTCTTTCAATATTGAACAATAAATATTTCAGCAGAACATTTTTTTTACAACAATCATTTTTTGGGAAAATACTATTAACCAGTGAGAAGGTGGACATCATCAACTTTTCATGTCATCCTTTCTCTTAAGGCATATTTCAGGGTTGCTTCCCAATTTGTTACAAGTAGTTTTTGTGAAAATTTGTGGAATGTGATTTTTATACAAAAGATAAGCTAAAAGATATGAGGTCTCATTACGAGTCGGCTTACCATGATCATGAATCCTTACATAATGGAATTTCCATATTTTGTCACCACGCCAGGATAATGGCTTTCAGTTGCATAAATGAAGGACAAGTGGTCTCATCACGAGCCGCCCTACTCATTCTTGTAAGCGTCTGTGAATGGAATTGTAACAGTTGGTCACCAAGCCAAAACAATGGCCTTCAACTAAGTCCTTGAATTGAGAAAATGTAAAATTCTTACATATGGGATAGAAGCATCTAAAAAATTGTTAAAGAGTATCCATGTCAAGGTTAGAAATGTTTGTTGGTAGAAGTGGGCATTCCCATGGTATTGAAGTTATTTTTAAGACCATGTTGTACCTAGTTAACCTCATATTTCCTAACATTTATTATTGATGAATATTATTGTTCCAGCTAAATTAATCAACCACATTTTCTTCTATCAGTTCTTGATGGTGGCGATGATTATTCATAAATTTTGTTGACAACATGGTTGAATTATTGAAATTGGAGATGAATATCTTTCAGTTTGTTAAAATTGAGCATCGTATCTTTCCTTTCCTTGTTTCAAGAGAGATAACTACTTTTCCTAGTGAGTTGCCATTAACAAATCCCCTTACATTTTTTTAAAAAGAGATGGGGCCCTTTTTTGCTTATTTTAATTTTTAAATTATTTGATTCTCTTATTGATATTGAACATTAATTTTTCTTTCTTACTAATTGTTTGGTCTATTGATAAATGACAGAAGCCTTCATTTCTTCGTGGCTATTTGCTTTAGCCTCAATTTAAACTTTGGAATAGGTTTCATGCTATTGGCTCCATGTTTTAGTTTCATGATGATTATCCTTATCAGATTCATGGGTTTATTGCAATTCCTAATTTCATTATGAATGATATAGTAGTTAGGGCTTGTCCTTATGTTTTCTTGAAAAATTGAAAGCATTTTTGTTTTTATGTCCTTATGTTACATGGACACCATTATTTTTTAGTCCTAACACTCTTAGGGATTGATCCCTTGTTAAATGAAATATAATTCATATGGCATATATACTTACCGAATGTTGATTGCATAGTTATATTTCACGACCCTTTTAAACTATGGATTGAGCCTATGCAATTTTAACCTATGGATTAATGCTTCATACTATTTAAGTGAGGGTTTATTTGATTTTAATGTCAAAACCTATGTTCCTGAACCTAATAATGCATATTTATGTTGAGAACAAAGCATTCGATAAGGCAAGTGATTAATTTTTTGATTGGTCTATGTGGTTATATGGAAATGGTGATATAAGTTTCTCATTACATACCCAACATGTGGATTAGGATTCCTATGAGAAATCCCAACGTTTGATTTGTTTGATTATATTTCAAAACTACCATTACTTCGGCCATGTACTATTAGTACCTGATGTTAATTGTCTTTTCAAACCATCTCATATCCAAAAACCTACTAGAATCTATATGTCACCATTGATTCACCCAGTTCAAACCCTACTCTAGTTGTTTCACGAAGGATTCTGGCATATCATTTTGTTGGTTTTTATTCTATCAAAACCATAATTGATTATTTTACCATTTCATTTTTGAAATTTCGGTTGAAACATTTCCCATTCTCTTGCAAATAATCTTAGCACATTTTCAATGGCCCTAGTTGTTAGAGTCGAACCCATTGGAGGGGAAACAATGGAAGCCTACGATGAGTATTTAGCTCTATTCAAACAATTTGGTTGGTGGGAATTCATTCAATATTTTAAAGGGCACAATGTTGAAGTGGTAAAGGAATTCGATAAGACCTACAATGGTAAGGTTGTGCGAGTTGGAGATGTGGAAATTTTGGTGAACAAGGCTTCTATTGCGAAGGCTATGCGGTTGCTTACAGAGGGTGAAAAATGCTATAAGAATTGTCTAGTTAGAAACATTCCATGGGACAAATTCTTCGTCTGCAAGAAAACAACATACAATGTGAAATACATGCCCATGAACTCATTAAAACCTAAATGGTGTGATTTGGTTCTCATTGTCAGGTGATATATAGCATGTGAAGGCCACCACAATTTTGTGTTTTATTACCATTTTTAGTTTCTCATGGTTTTTTTTGGTTGCAAGTTGAATATCCCTTACTATTTGCATAAAAGTATTATGGAAAAGTCCAAATTCTATTAAAGGGGTTTTAAGAATCTAAACAATAGTTTATTTCATTACAGAATAATTCTTGTTTCGGTATAAATTTGGTTGACCGAGTTGGGGGGTTCTTGGGAACTTTTTCTCTACAACAATAATTTCCTCAAAACTTTAGAAAATCGCAGGGAAAAATTCAACCAAAGGTTAAAGAAATTGACGAGGGTTTGCATGGAAATTCCACACAAACCCTTTCTTCTCCTCCTTGTCAATGACTAATGCCTAAAAATCCTATCTTCCAGTTTCATTTGGATATACGAAATGGGAAAAAGGAAGACCCTAAAAATTCAAATTTCACTTGAATTACTATAGTCTAGCCAAAAGGATTAAGGTCACTCTAACGGGTAATTCTGAGTCTAAATAGAAGGATTATGTGTATTTTGACCAATATGATTATGCAAACAAGACAACCAAATGTGAGAATAATGTAATCACATCAGCCTGAGTTATAAATAAGTGAATTTCTAAACAAATTTCCCGATCTAATAGAAACATAAATAAAAATAATTTAGCCCCAATTTTCCATATATATATTTTTGAGGGACCTTCTCCTAAACATCAAAAACTAGAAGTTGATCCTGTCAAAGATTACGAGGATAATTTTGTCTTTATTAAATCCGAAAACAAGGTTTGTTATGAAACCAGCTCAAGAAAAGATAGAAAAGATAGATTGACGCCTTAGAATTCAGCCTCTTTGAGGGGGAAACCTCCTTTACATTACATAAATGAACAATTCTTGGATCATTCAAATGA
>APFE030947905.1:51107-144516 GCA_000404065.3 Pinus taeda | reverse complement strand
TAGCTTCCACGTCATTCATCTTAGCTTCTACACCTTTCTTTAAACAATCCATATTAGCTTCTATGCCTTTCTTTAAACCATCCATATTAGCTTCTACATCTTTCTTTAAACCATCCATCTTAGATTTTTTTCCTTTTTGTGCAAGTGACACTTGTTGCACTTGGTCTCGTAATTTTGATATATCATGTTGCATTTCTTCCTCTTCTTCATGAGTCATGCTAGAGCTTTCAGGTCGCCTACGAGGTGTTTCCATTTTCTTTCTTCGGGGCATCAATTACTGATAATAATGGTTCACTATGCCCTTTGAATTCCTTCAAACTAATTTTTCAAACCAAGCTTAAGCAAACATTTAAAAAAATATACACACCTTTTTTCACTTTGTAGGAGCTCGATATTGCCTTTGATGTATCTCTGTAATTTCAAATCATCCAGTTCGGAAATTGTGACCTGAGGTAGCCCTCTGTGTCCTCTTTCCAATGCCATAAGTCTGACCCCAATTGGATTCTCCAATGAAGAGTTATACCAAATCTCCCATAGTGACCTGATTATAGACTAATTCAGTGGAGCAAACTTGTACGACATGCCACGTGTCCCTGTTTTGACCTTTGGCTCTGAAAAAGATATAAAAGGAACAACAGTCTGCCCTCTCTCTGTACCTTCTTACGAAATTTCAATCTAATGCTCAGAGAGAAAGTTATGACGATTTTCCCCAGGTCACCTGTTTTGAATGTAATTCAGGATTCTGCAAAAGGACCAATTTCCTCAGTTCATATCTTCAAAAATATAGTGCGAAAATATCTGAAATTCGGACTTGAAATTTAGTGCGATGTCTTCTCAAATGGGTTTTTTTGTTAGCTTCTGAAACATCGCAGAAAACAAGTTATAGCGAAAATGCCTCGATGACCTGTTTGGAGCAACGAAACCCGAGAATCCAAAACTCTGATACCAAATGTTATGAAACCAGCTCAAGAAAAGATAGAAAAGATAGATCAATGCCTTATAATTCAGCTTCTTCGAGGGGAAAACCTCCTTTACATTACATAAATGAACAATTCTTGGATCATTCAAATGATAAAACCTCCTTTCTATATATAGGAGTCTAAGGAGTCACAATATAACCCAGCCGACCTAACAATAATAATATAAAGCCACAAAAATAACAATAGAGGGGTTCAATGGGGCACAGTAATAACAATATGGGGAAAATAGGGGCACAACAATATTAATAAGGGGTACAACTACAATAGTAATGGGGTAATCACTAGTATTATAGGGACCCAACAAGGTTGCATTTGGATTAGATAATGATTATGAAAATCACAAGGATTCTCACAAATTCCTAAAGATTTGGTATTGGCAAGAGAAGTATACAATCCTAATCCCTTACCTAAAAAATAAACTTGATTAATTACAGGAAGAAAATAGGCAGTTAAGGCTACAAAATAAATCCCTGATAGGACAACATGAAAAAGAGATTATTGAACTTAGGTCACTGAATGAGAAATATATGGTTCTATATTGAAACATGGAAGAAGTTTAAGACATGGTAGATGAATATGGTTATGCTTTTAGTGAAACTATTCATGCCTTTTTTCCCTTTGTATTTCATGTTTTCTTTTATTGTTTTTCATTTTTTCCTTGGGGAAAAGCGACATTTTTTTTATTAGAATAATAAAAGGGAGGACATTTTAGAGTGTTATAACAACTTTCTTTACATACTGAATAATTAAAGCAAAACTAGTTCCTTCTTTTTAAATTTATAGAAAAGCATAGAAGTTCCACCAATCAAGACCCTACAACAAGGTTTATACCTACCTTGCAAAAATTGAAGCTTACCTATAAGTTTACACCTATCCCCAAAAACCCATACAAAAGAACTTATCTAGGATATTTATTTTTCATTTTCAATTGGAAAAATAAATAATTAATTATTTTAACACCAAAGGAGAAAACAAAAATATAGTTTTTCATGGACAATTTTAACACTATGTATCATGTAAAATCTAACATAGTTCATGTTCCATTTCACTTCAAAGAAATTTATTAAAATAAAGAGAAAATTTCAATATATGTTTGGTCTGAGATACTTCCGGATCTATGGATTCTATCACTAATTTGAATAGTGTTCAACCATGATCTTGTTTACACTTAACAAAAAAATTACTTCTTTAAACACCAAAGGAACAACCGATTTTTTTTTTTCCAAATATATATTTGTCACTATACTTTTTGTACAATCCAACATACTTCATGTTCTTCATTTCTTTGCAATAATTGATTCCGTTTTCAACACCAAAAGAAAAAAAATGACATGATTGGCTAAAATTACTTCAAAATCCATGGATCCAACAACTATTTTGAGAAATACTTATATTTCAAACATCATCTAAGAATTATCCGATAGCATGGATCTTTTATACTCAATTACAAATCCATTATTAGTTTCTAGCTACAAACTTACCTTTGAGAGTTAATTTGCCTGAGTGTTAAGTTCTCTATAAATATGTAGGAATGATATACTAGATAACTTTATCTCGAAAGTTTAAATGATATGGTATAGACTAAAGATTCAGTGTTCCCATCTTGTATTTTCCTCTAATCCGATTTATTATCACCTTTCGATCATAAAATACTTGAATCTTTGAGATCCTTTTATCCACTACTTATTTTAAGAGGAACTTCAATGCAATTAGCTCAATTGAATTGTTAAAGCCCACACATGTACCTTCTCTTGTCATAATATATGAACAAACAAACGTTGACACCACAAATAGATCCATTATATTGGCTTGTTCCAATAAATAAGCTCCCAAGCATTGACTTGTTTGACATTTCTAGATTTGAGTGATTTTCTATAGGATTTAAAGTTCCCATAGACAAATCTATAATGCTCTTTGTACAAATTATTAGAGTGCTTTAAAGCGACCTCTTTTATTTGTGATTTGCAAGACAATGTTTCCCCATCAAAAGTAGTTATTTTGCTAACATTAATCCTCCAAATAAGCTACTTGGATTGTTTATGAAAATATCATGTGTTTTTGCCCCCCAAATTTAGCCATATACCCATAGACTCGAGCCTTCAAAGTTCCTCTTCATATCTTAATTTGAATATGCATATTTTGAAAGATATATTTTTCCTCCAATATGATGCTTTAGATAACACATTCTTTTTCCATTTCTTCTAGATTCTTTTAGCTGATATTTTAAAGAATGAATGGATTCTTTATATTTTTCCTACATATTTTTAGCCCAAGTTTTAAGTGTATTCTTTACCTTCTTAAACTTTTCTTCCCAAATATATATAGGCAAGCCTTCTATCCATTAACTACAGGTCTTAGAGATTAGTTCAAGAAATTCATGGTTCGAGGTGCACATAGGCCTAAAACAAAAATGGAGAGGTTTGTCATTATTAGAAGGAAATGGATATTGGAATATGATCAGACCCAGACCAAGAAAGAATCTCTCAAAAGGGGGAATTATTTCCTCTGATATTCTACTTTGAAAAATGAATCTATCAAATGTAACCAAGATATGTCTGGGCCTGATTCTTCTATTAAACCATGTGTGTTTTTCTTGAACCAATTTTAGGTCAACCAATTCAAGAGATGAAATGATGACTTCTAAATTTTATTGAACGAAACCCTAACCAGAGAACCCCCTTTTTTCCCATCCATGGATTGTTATGTCAAAATATTTTACAAAAATGTAATTTTGCTCCTATATTGTATCTTTTAAACTTGATAAAAAATCCCAACAAGAAATTGTATCTTTGTATGAGTTTGGCATGTGCACATTAACAACATTAACAATATCACCTGATAGGATGTGAAGAGGACAAGCTATAATCCAATATTTCAAAGATGTGTCTTGTATGAGGTGAAAGTGTGTGGCTAACCAAATTGTGCATATTCCTCTTGAAGCTCTTCTAGAGTTAGGTGCTTTTTCTTCATTGTTTATCTAGATTTTGTTTTTTTTACCTTTTTGGAGGGTTATTTTTTCCTCCACCTTAATCTCCTGAAGTAAAAGGATTTGGAGGTTTTCCTCTTTGACTAGGTTTTTTACTAATTTCAATTTGTCTTGACTCCCAGAGCCTCTACAACTGCAAGTGATGGCTTTCATCATCAACTATTTGTTTTGGGAGCTTCTCCCCCATGGTGAACTAAACCACCTATTAAGTTTCTAGTACTTTTATTGTAACATCCTTTTATAGTGTGTTGAGTTCCCATTCTTATACTCTAGTCTACTTGTTCTTCCCTTTTTTCTTTGTTTTTCTTTTTTCCTTATTTTTAGTGGATTTAATCTTGGTTGAGTCCTTGATGGCTTCATCTTCATATTGTTCCATTGATGGGTCATGTTACCCACTAAAAGTGGGCAACCCCATAAGAGAAAAAATTCCTCATATCTTAGACAACTAATTAGGCAATGACCCTACACATTTCTTAGTTATGAAGATGTGCTACATTCCTCTGGCATTTTCATGGGTCATGCACTTCTCACCACTCGACATTCCTCTTAAATTAAAGTGGGATACCACTCAGCAAGTTCTTTAACCATTGTGCAATCAATTGCCTTCACTTAATGTATTGGGCATTCTAACATGGATAATTGGGTGATGTGGATGATTGATATATCTTTATTGTAAACTTGTTCTCTCACCTTATTTGGGGGTTAGTCTTTGGCCCTAGTCTAGTGGGACCTCCCCTAAGGCCCTACGATTATAGGAGGGGCACTTAGATTGAAGTAGAATATCCATAACTATTTCATACTTACCACCTTTCACCTTTTCTTTGATACCATATCCATGCTTTGGGATAACTATCAATGCTTCATTAGGATTTGGCACTCATATACCACATCCTGGAGTTAGGTCCAAAACACTTTGCCCTAGAGGTTGATGTTACTACAAGAAACATAAAAGCATAAGATAACCACATGTTATGAACCTTGTGCCTTAAAAATGATAAGAAACCAATAATTAGTGTCCTCTTCAAAGAGTAAACCTCTTTTTATAATGAATACAATGTATAAGACAATATTAGTGATTTTAGACCATATCTCCTTAATAATATATTTATATATATATATATATTATATATATATATATAGGAGAAAAGGGTTACATTATAATAAAATTGGACCATGAGGGGTTATAGCCTACATCAAAATATAATAATATAAATGTAAGCACTGAATATCTAGTGCTTAATAAGGGGTTTTAAGGTTAACATGGGGCTTATATAGGGCTTAACATGCCCCTCCGCTTCAAACAGGTTTTGTCCTTGACACTTAACTAACCACCATTGATTATGTTAGAATAAGTCATCTTCTCATGACATCTCTTCCACTAATAGGTTATTTTTTTCATGATGTACTGCATAATTATTGGGTTACTCGATTGCTTAATTCTTGTTTCAAGGTTTTTTTCTACTTCTAGTATGATTTTCCCCTCGTCATGTATCTCTAGTACACTTACCGACTGTGAATGAATTTCAAAAACATGATCTTGATTAGGTGGAAGACCTTTAGGCATTAATCCAAATACATTGGGATGATTGTTGGCAGCATTATGGAGATCTTCTCAGATAGATGACATTGACATTTGAACATTTAGTTATCATAATTGTACCATTACACCCTAGTGCACCTCTTTGAGTAATTTTGTTATCCCATTAAAGAGAATCACTTTAGAATGTTTCCCTTGGATACATCTAAGCCTAATTTCATTCCCTTTCGAGCTAAATTTTATGAAGAGATCTTGAAAATAAATGGTCATTGTTCCTAATGATTCTAACCACTAATCCCCTAATACAACATCAACTCCACCCCTTTGTATTGTGATCATGGGACTGTCCAAACTGCTCCATATTGATTTTAATACTATGGCATTTCCCTAAACAATTTATGGTGTCCCCATCTGCAGATCATTACTTGAAAATTTGGTGTTGTATATATGAAACAATTGAGCAATTTTGTTAATTTGTAATTGATGAAGTTATGGGTACTACCCAAATCAATCATCGGTGTTACCTTATCCACACACACACACACACACACACACACACACACACACACACACACACATATATATTTTGGGGTTTGTGGAGTATTGATGCCAACCAATGCATTATAGTATATTGTTGGAGTAGTCTCTTCTATCTCTAGATCTTGTGACTATTCCAATTCTTGATATTCTTCTCACTGCATTTATGCCCCTTAGTGTACCTATTATCACAGTTGAAACATAGTTCCTTTTCTCTTCTTTCATCCATTTTCCGAGGAGTCAAACATGTTATTTTACGACAAGAAGCATGATCCTTTTTTCTTTCACAAAGGCATTGATACCATACATGTTGGTCATGTTATAAAAACATGGATGCAATATTTACCTTTTGTAAGGATGTTACTTGGTGTAGATTAAAGTAATCCTACATTTGAAATATCCATATTATAGTATCATAAACATCAAAATTCCTCATATTGATCTCCTAAATGTAGTAGTTCCTTGGCGTTGACTTAAATCCCTAATGATGTCGATCCTGGATCGAAAATTCATGATTATGGTCCAGTGATGCAATATTTGTGCTCTCCATTTGTGATAACATATTCCCCTTATGAGATTGATTCTCAACAACATGCTTCTTCTTATTTTCATGGTTTTCTTAAATCTCCACATCCCTTTTAGGAAGCCCCTATAATAGAATATTTTCCATGTTGATCATGGATTTGTATTTCTTCCTTATTTTCATTCATCTTCTTTTTATTTATTTCTTGCTTTCATTCATCCTCTTTTCTATTCCTTCCTTCCTTTTATTATTCTTTTATATTCCTTCCTTATTTTCATTCATCTTCTTTTCCATTTCTCTTTTAAGTTTGTCTTGATAACCTTGTAAATCCTCCTTTTTCAATATACTACCATCCATTTAATTAAATTTATTCTCTGATTGAGATAACCAAAATATTGAGTCTTCACTTTCTTCATGACTCAAGAATGAGCCTTCAATAGATTTAATTGGTGTAGTGGCTTTCTTTAGAGGCATGTTGTAAAATAATAATAACACTAAAGGGAATCTTATAACCAACAATTAGTTCACTAGTAAGTCGTGTACCTTAATTTGGATAATATCATAATGGCTTAAGTTTTGTTGATATATATCTAATATTTGATCCCTTTTGGATCTAAAAAATTGTTCTATAATATTTTGATTTGCCTTTTTTACAATTCCACAGGTGTGAATTGAATTGGATGTGTTAAGTGGAATTTATGATAACTTTCCCAAAACTTGCTTGTTTTTTGCCTCTTCCCATGAGGAAACTTGTATAGAGTGCTGCATGTCCAATTATTCAAATATAATTACGAATTTTTTACCTAAGGTACTTCTTTATATCTCCTAAAATCCTTAACTATTTCACAGTTTGAAAATTCCCAGACAAGAAGATATGACAAAAACACCAAGTTAACCTGCTTAAAATTTATTTTAGGTTTTTTCCAAACCTTAACTTCCATAGGGAATAACTCTGAAGGTATAGCGAACAACTAGACGTTCCTCGAGATTTATCCTTAATATGGTCTAAGTTTCAATGTCTAAAACATCACTAAAAAAAGTTATTGCGAAAATTCTAAATTGACCTATTGGAAACTTATTTCAAGAGAATTCATGAACTTGGACTTCATTAGAGCATATATTTGAAATTATAGTGAACTAGGATGAACCATATTTTCACCACATTTTTGCCTTAGCATATCCCATGATTCAAGGTCTAAAACCTCACTGAAAATAAATAAATATAAAAATATAAATAATTATAGTGAAAATGTTGCACTGACTTGTCTGAGACATTAGGAGTAGTATAAAACCGTAACTTCCTTGGAACATATCTCCAAAATATAATGAACAAAGATTTGAAATATGAATCATATATTACCCAAGATGACTTCTCATTATTCTCCAAGTTTCACCATATGAAACCACCTAGGAAAAAGTTATAGCAAAAATGATATGATGACATGTTTGAAGTAGAAAAACCCTAGTATCATGAGCTTTGATAAAAAATGTTATGAACCTTGTGCCTTAAAAATGATAATAAACCAATAATTAGAGTCCTTTTCAAAGGGGAAACCTCCTTTTAAAATGAATACATTGTACAAGGCAATATTTGATGATTCTAAGACTAGGTCTCCTTAATATATACATAGGAGATAAAGTGTGCAATTGTAATAAAATGGGACCATGAGGGAAAGGTTCCAGCCAACATAAACATATAAAAATAGAAATGTAAGCATTCAATATCTAGGGATTAATAATGATTTTTTAGGGTTAATATGGGACTTATTGGGGATTAACACCACAATAAAAGGAAAATAATTTTTTTAATGAAAAATATGGTTGAGACAATAATTAGCACATGGGAAAAATCCTAGCATCTGCTCTACCCCTCTCATTAGCCATCACACAATTATTGAACACTAGATGCTCCATCATATCGTAAGGAACCTTTGCTTGTCCCAAACCTGATGAGTGAGAAACCAAATCATCCTTAAGGGGTAAATAAATGCTATATCATAAAAGAAAAAGTTTGGACACCTATGCTACACTCCATATCAAATCATTATAAAAAATGAGTAAATGATGCACCAGAGGGATGGAAAAAGCATGAAGAGAAAAGGGATAACTCATGCCTCCACGGTTTCTCACTCCATACATATATACACTCAAGATGTGGACCTTCATCCGTTGGTTCCATGACCATGGCACCTATATATGATTCCTTTCCTCTTTGTTTCCAATATTATCACTAATACCTATGAATTGAAGGAATTTCCCTGGACATGTCTCCTCCCCTTAGGGTCTAGAAGCACCTAATAGGGTTGATTACCTTGCCACCTATAACCAGGCAGGGGATACTTATATTAGACTTGGTCTAGTTAGATATTTCAAGGTGATATTGTTTTAGTCTTAATATGCAATTAAAAAATCAGTATTGTCTACTATGGTGCATTTATGGTCATTGTCTCTAATGAGTGGTTGATTCACTTCATTTTGAGATGGTTTTACCAAGAATTTCTTCACAGAGCAGCAGAGGCCTAGAGGGAACTCCCATTTCATGCCTACTCCACATGATGCTTACACCATACTACACTTTCAGAGAGCAGTGATGACCTTGCAGATGCAATATTTCCCTCCACAATAGTGTATTTCACACTTTGATCATATTGACAGTTGATTGACACCTTTGAGCACCCCCAGGTGGATACTTTGCATGATCTAATTGGGTGACAAGAAACAGTGGCAGGGTGACATCAGCATGACATAAGACATGGACACGTGGCATTCTAATATAGTGACACTGGGAATATAAATTTGGCACTTTCAGGTGACCAAGTGAGCTTAAAATGGATGATGCGTGGTACCACTCTGAGTGTGACACATGGTAGTTGGAACAAGTGGCACACAAGTCAACATGGTTGTAGATACACATAATCCAAGGTAGTTTATGATTGGTTCATGTATGCAGAGTGAGGTCCCACAAGAACACGTAAGCCGAGAAGGTTCACCTCATAAGAAAAAAAGGCGCTCTTGTCGTTTCCTCGGGGATGATGTAGCTCTGAGACATGGTGGTAGAAGAGGTGACGTACAATTGGAAAAAAAAACCAATCAGTGGTGCATAAATGATTGGCACGTGGTCCCACTTGACACACAATATTGGAGGTTACTCTTTGAGAGTTTTCATTACGGTGTAGTTCAAATTATCTTGGGTGGCTCGGTGCAAGGACATGGTGGCAAGAATGAGAAAGGCCTAGTTGTGTGATGTAGCAGGGCCATGTATTCCGAAAAGGTTCCATATTGGTGTGTTGTTGGAAAAGGGTCCCACAGGGACACGTAACCCCAAAGGATTGGCCCCAAAATGTTTCAAAGGCACACTATTTATTTTTCCTAGGGAAATAAATCCAAGGGCTAATGGTGAGCTCCAGACTTTGTTTTGTTCATGTTCGATGACGAGGGGTGCAAATTTTGGCACATACGGATTAATTCCTCATGGCCCAGAGCTCAAAGGGGCCCAACAAGCAGTCCATTTGTGGTGGTTTCATGTGTTAAAGTGACTAAGGGCCTAAGGGCTTGTTGTATTGAAAGGATACACTAAGGGCCTATTTCAAAGGGGCCTAATGGCTCGCGCTCAGGACTTTGGGTTGTATACAAAGCACTATGGGTTGAGGGCTAAACATCAAGTGTCACTATTCTAAATGAAATGAATGGGTCGAAAATGTGTTTAGCTATTTGCTCTATATTTGGAAGGTATGCCATATGTGGCATTGCACCACACCTGTGGTTAATGGAGGTTGAATGGGTCAAAATCTTTACCTTAGCTCCTTTGTATTTGGTAGTTATAGCAAATTGGATGCTTGTTATACAAGTGTTAACAGACCTGAATCAGTTGGCAGCTAGATTTGAAAATTTGTGTCAATAGCAATTGCAAAAGAACACTAGATCAAGGCAGTAAGGACCACGATTTGCAGAGTAAATTTATGGGCCTAACTCAAATAGAACAAGCCAAAATTGAGTGCCCTTCACACCATAAATAATTTAATTAGAATGGACCTAGGAGTATTGTGATCGGACCAAGATCAGAGAAGCCACATTGAAGTACATTTTGAGCATTGTGAGAAACTAATAAGTGTGGAGAGATATTTTGTGATATTAAGATCACTAATAGTGTGTTACAGTAGCTATAATATAATGGAACAACAAAATGGAGAGGCTAGATAGAGTACACTCTTGGGAAGAGTGATGAGATGACATAGCTTGCATTGTTTTTTGTGTAACAAAGGAACAAAATCGAGGATTTATATGGTGTAATGGGGGGAATGTAGTGTGTTATAGTAAGTGAGGTTGGGTGTTCCTATGAAGCATGTGGAATGCAACATTGTTGTTGAGTTGAATGGAGAGATCTGGTGTGTAAGTGCATTATTTTAAAAAGGGAATAAGAGCCTGAGGAAAATGATGGATAAGAATTTTTTAATCGTGATGGTATTATGAGGACCGAGAGAAGAGAATAAATTTTAAGTGGACAAAATGAGGAGAAGAGTGAGTGTATTTTTCTAAGAATGAAGGGCCAAGAGATGGAAAATGAAAATATGTAATCACGCTAAGTGGGCCCCATTATACAGAGCAAATATTTCCTTATTGAGTGTGGGTTGGAGGCTACAAAATAGGGAGTTGGAGTTTCCATATTAATGGATATCATAAGAGAGCTTTGGGTTTGGTTCCTCTTGTAAGTTGGTGCTTGCAAAAAATCCAAGATGATAGTGTTTCAATAGGTTGTTATGGTAAGTTTATCATATGTTTACAAAAGAAGAGAGTTGGTGCTAGCAAACAATTTGTTCATGTTGCGATCAATGCCCTCCAAATTTTTTCCTACACTTAAATTTTGGATCCTATTGATGATCTCATGACCTATCACCCTATGGTTACCCGATGGTTGATTGTTTTTGATAAGTGTTTAAGTCTTCTTCTCAAATTCACTTGCTCCACATGCTCAGTCTAAGATGATTTTATAAGCAGACTTATTGTATACAATATTGAACAGGAATACCACTTTCCATCAAGATACTGCCCGTGCCCGTGTAATGTTCAAATCATGTTAATAGTCAGTGTGCACTTTTGGTGATAGTCTCCCTCATTTTGGTTGTGTTTGTACTTCTATTTTGGTGAGTTTTCTCAATTATCATTTTTGTTCACCTTTGCCTTCACAAGCATCACTTTCATGTTTACAATTGTTGCTTTTGATTGATTCCACTTTAATAAGTGTCTTTTTCATGTTATCTTTGCTTTGGCATGTGTTTATTTGAAGGTCGTTTGCATTTTTCAAGGGTCGTCTTCATGTTTTCCTCCTACTCGGTGCAAAATATTCATGAGCCTCTTTGATGTATCTTTTCCTTGCATTCTTGTGAACTAAGCATTTTCTAAGGTCTCCTCCCTCTCACAATGCATTAGTACTTTCTAGGTTAAGTGACCTAGCCTTTTTCTTGCTCACTTAGTGAAAAATCCACTTTAGAAGAACAAGGACCATTTGAGAGCACTTCAAAAGAAAAATGACCTTCTCCCCCTTCAAAAGCACACTTCAGAAAAATGAAACGCACTTTGGAACAACGAAGCACACTTCAGAACAATGAAGTGCACTTCAGAACAACGAAGTACACTTCAGAACAATGAAGCACACTTCGAAAAAGAAATAATTCTTTGTCTCTTAAAAATGCATGGTGCACTCATGAAGCACAAAGCCTTAGGGTGCATGGCACTCATGAAGCACGAAGCCTTCATTCTTCCCTTAGGGAACATGTCACATTCTTGAAGCATGAATCCTTCATCCTTCTCTCTTCCCTTAGGGCGCATGGCATAGTCATGAAGCCTGAAGGATTCATTTGAACGCACTCCTTTGACTCAAATAAATGTGCCCCCCTATTTCCTCTTTAGCGCACAAGTGCACTAGGAAGGCCCAAAGCTTGATCCCTTGTTCCTTCGATGTGGACCCCTACACCCTCCTTTGTCCCTTGAGTGCACAAGTGCAACTTGAACCAATGAATGATTCTCCTTCATGCTTCAAAACTATGCCTGCGCCCTTGAGTTATCTCTCTCTCTCTCTCTTCCTTGAGCACACAAGCGCACCATGAAGGCCTCTTGTGAGCCTTGACCTTTCTCTGCCTTCAACACAATAAAAATAAACAGTGAACCTTCCTAATCCACTGATTATTTTGATTTCACCCTCCTAATCAAGCCTCCTTAAATAACCCTCACACATGCCTATCATGAGCTAATCATTCTATGAGTTAGGTAGTGATAAAATAGATGTTTCTAGGACTGATTTCACTTTGTCATGGATGCTTTTCATTGGTAGAAGTGCCTTCCTTGCATGACAGGGTGATGCTCAAAGTAGATATAAAGGAGAAAAGAATAAATAAACATATGCAGAGAAGAAGAACAAAATAGAGTTATCATGGAGACATGAAGCAGATCATGGACCAAGACAGAAAGAAGACATTACATGATGACTCAAAGGATCCCAAATCTCATCCAAGACCATTTGGAGGGCGAAGATAAGCAACAAAGTGGATCTTTCATGAATATGAATCATATATCACATCTATCATCAAGAATTCAAGATGAAGCAGCAAGGAAGACAACTTGGTATCACCACCTCACCATGAAGTCCATGTCATCATTGTCAAGTTGTAACTTGCACAAAGTGTCATCATAATGGTCAATATGTTTCCATGTGTCATGCCACAACATCATGTGTAATGTAATGATGTATTTTCCAAGAAAAGGACAAAATGTAATGTGTGGAAGTCCAAGAGTCACTTATGGAATATGAAGATTCACATAGTCATATATGGACAAAAGAGTTGTATAGAAGTTCAAAAGTCATATAAATAAGTCCAAAACTCATTTAGAAGTTCAAAAGTTGCATATAAGTCCAAAGATCATAATAGAAGTCTAAGAGTCATGAGGGTAACTGAAGAGTCATGGGGATATGAACGGTCATTCCCCTTCTTATAAAAGTAACCTCATAACTCAAGGAAAAGGCTTTTGGAGGCTTCATCTTTCGAGAGCTAGTCTTGGATTCTCTACTTGGCATAAGAGAGAATAACTAGTCTTTGGAGAAGAAAGAAGTGACCTAATGTTCCACTATTGAAACTAGTGCTTGACCATTGTAATTGTGTACTTGGATCTTTCACCAAATTGAAATTCAATGAGCCAACACATTTTCATGCATGTACCACAAATGTTTTAGGACCATTCCTGGGATGTTTACGATATATGTTGTGTTCATATGTACTGGAGGAATTGAACTATTTCAGTGGATTTGGTACTCATCTTGTTGAATGTATGTTGTATTCACTTTAATAATCGTTATGTGAACTATTTTTCTAATGACTATTTTTATGCTCTTGTGTGTCTCTCTTAGGTTAGTACTATTACTTCCTTCCAGAGACTTACTCTTGTCTCCCGCTTGTGAAGGTCTCCTCTTACACATTGCAATCGGTGTTTCGCAATGACAACTTACTTGCTTGTTCAAGGTCTATGTATATAATCTCTTATGTTATTTGTTGAAACCAAGGCAAACTGGTGTGTTATGGTGGTTGGGCTGATACTCTAATGGGGTTCCTACTCCAAATAGTGTGAGGTCTAATTGGGAATTCACATTGGCGAGACCCCCTGTATGTTGGCGGTATCCAACATTCTCAACACAATCTAAGGGAGTTAGTGCTTCTTGTGAGTTTGTGCTCATAAATATTATGTAAATAGAGTAGGATCTCACATTTTACATCATAATACAAACAAAAATTTGGTGGTTCTTCTCCCATAAGGGCTTCCACGTTAAACCTTTGTGTCTTATGTGTATGTTTCTCAAGGTGTGTTTGTTCACGTGTTTATTTGGATTGTTGTTATGTGATATTATGATGATTGGTCACATGAATGAATGAGAATATAAGTTGGCATTAAAAAGAAAAAATAACCTTAATACTGATCCCCCCCTTCTTAGTATTAAACATTGTTTCCTAGAATTGGTATCAGAGAAACGTTCCTTTAGGAATGACTTAACTGCTTGAAGTTAGATCAAAAGGAAACATGGATAATCAATTTTGGCTTACACTAAAAGGAATGTATTGAATGGATCAAATTATGTGATTTGGAAGGTTAGAATGGAAGCTTGTTTAGTAGATTTAGACTTTGAGGTATGGTGCTCCATAGTGAATGGAGAAAAGAATGAGATTAATGAAGAACCAGAAAGGGTTATCTTTGAGGGACTATTAGATTCAGACTCCAATAAAGTGTGGCATTTCAACACTGACAAAGAAACAATAAAGAGATTATAATGTAAATGTGGATGAGACAGTCACGAGTCTCAAGAAAAGGTTGAAGAACCTTGTTGCTCCAGTAGTGAACCAGACTCTGTAAATGCTATTGTTGGAGATAAGAAGAAGAAAAGCAGGAGGAGGAAGAAGGCATCTCAAAGGAAATATGTTGAAGAGGTTGAATATCTTTATCCAATGACGAAGTTGTTTCTCATCACTCTCAAGATGATGAAGAGGATTCAAATGAGAGGCTAGGCTGCCCAGAAGGTAATCTATGGTTTTTCCATAAATTTAAAATAATGGGTCATTTATATTTTAGGTGTTCATATGAATTTTATGAAGAAAAATATAAGTATTCATCTATTAGTGGTGAAGATAGACCTATATTTGTATCAGTAGTTAATGAGGATACCTTTGAAGAAGAGGGAGGAACACCTCATAAGGAGAATGAAGAGAGATCCCATGAGTATTCGTTCATAGGAGAGTATGAAAGTATCCCTGGAAGTGATGAATAAGGAATACTTCTTAGGCTTATGGAAGATTCCCTAGAAACATAAAGGGATATAGATATTGCTTGTGGTTATGCTAGCACCTCTAATAGCGAAGAAAATGATTGGAGTGAAAGGATCTATTTTTGGAAGAAGTTTATATCTTCTCTAAAAGAGATCAAGGACCTATCAGAAGAAAATATCAAGCAAATGGAGTAGTTACGAGAATATGAGCTTGAGAATGATGAGTTGAGCAAAACAATTATTGACCTAAATGCTCAACAAGGAGAGGCTAGAAAATTAAATGATATGTTGATCAATCAGTTGAATGAAAGAGAAGTTTAATGTGAGAGACTACAAGTTGAAGTGGTCTCGTTGAGACATGACCTGGAAAGGGAAAATTATTAGTTGTCTCAATATCATAAGCTTGAGGAGAGCACAAAGGCCTTAGATGAGATGCTTGTTAAGTAGACACTGCCTCTTATCAAGGTTGGTTTTAGATCTAAAGAATATTCAATCTCCAAGAGAGAAAAGGATGAAGAGTAAACTACCCAAGCAAAGAAAGTTGAAGTTACCAACAACAATAAAGGAAAAGAAGTTGTTTGACAACATCAACAACAAGGAAAGCAATGATAATAAGAGAAGAAAAAGAAGTAGCAGATTGTTAAGCAACAACATAGAATAGCTCAAGGTAATGATTCAAATGAATACAAAAATAAAATTAAGAAGCAACGAAGTTCATTTCCATTTCAAGGAAAAAGGTCTTGAGGAAAAGTTATCATCAAATATCCAAAACTCTATTATGGATATTGTTTTTCTTGCAACAATTTTGGACATAAATCCATAGATTATAGATGTGATGAAAGAAAACAAAATGTGTTGGGTAGCAAGAATCCAAGAATGCATGAGTTGTCCAAGCAAGAGTATAGTAGCAAAAGCAAGAGAGTCTATTATTTCTCAAGGAGTGGGTATGCAAATAGCAAGAGAAGAAATAGTGAAGGTATTATGAGAAATCAAAACTCCTTTGCCCCATTCATAAGTCATATTGAATGCTACACTACGAAAATTTTGGGCACAAAGTAGTAAGTTGTAGATATGAGAAGATGAGGCATTCCTGTCAGAATATGCATGCAAATGTGGCATCTGAACCATTAAATGTAAAAGAAGTAAAATGGCAGAGGAACGTGAGTTCATCTTCAATGCTTTATGCAAAGGCAATGGGTTGAATAAAAGAGGAAGAAATCATAAAAGAGCATATTTATCTTTGAAGAAAAATATGAGTATACTCAAGAGGAATGGTGCTCTTACTCCCATGGTGGACCCGTATGTAAGTATCAATTCCAGCAAGAAAATTCTTCAAATAAGCCAAAAGGCAAAAAAAATATCTAGGTGAAGAAGGGGGGGATAGAGGAAAAGTGTAACCTAGCTTTGTGTAGTGAAGACAAAGCCCAAAAAGGGAAAATACGAAGCTCAAAAGTAAATCTTTTGTCAAGACTCGAGCAATTAAGATGTGAAAGAAAAGAAGGGATAATATACTATGGGGGAGTAGATCATCTATTTTTCTTCATTAAAAGAATAGAATGGCTTCGAGAGAAGCCAAAGATGTTAGATGTAGGATTCAAGAAGGAATAGATAGAGAGGTGGATCTAAATGATTGGAGGTATGGTTGAGTCCCCTTGTTTATTACAATGATGAATTTGTTTATTTCAAATGTATCAACATTGCAAGAAAGAAGAAAGTGCAACCATAATTGTTTTAAGGGGAATACACATCAATATTTTATGTTGTGAGAAGAAAAGGAGTTGCAGTAGAAAGGAATCCAAAGTTTTAAATCAAGCCCATAGGATTAGTTCCCAGGCAGAAGCAAAGAGGTCAAAGAAAATAAGAGAGAATTGGCTCGGGGGGCTACTTTAGTAGCAATAGCAGTAGTAGTAGCAAGAAATAATATTTACTCTCAGGAATAGTGATTTCTCAGGAAATGAAAGGTTCACATCTTGGGTGAAATATCCTTATTTCATTTAACTTGTGAATTTGATTATGCCTAGAATTTTTAGGTTCATTAAAAAAATTGGTGCAAGCTTTACAGGTTCCTTAATTGTCAATTGGTATCTCTATTTCAGTGGATAGTCTTTATTTTTGGTGGAGTTACCTTTTTTATAAATGGACATATTTTTTAGAATAAGTTATAATATTTTTCCTTGTGCACAATCCAATTTGTATCAATCTCTTGGTACAATTGGTGTGTTTTAAGCAATATTCCTTATTTTTGCTTAGCATGATCTCAGGGGGAGAAGAGTTGATTCTCAAGATGTTGAAGAGGAGTGAATACAGACACTCAAGCAACAATAGAAGTGGATAATTGTCCTTGACCATGATGTTTGTACTTGAGTTTGGATGGCAGGCTTCAAGTGCCTCATCAAAGAGATATTATCCCTTCAAAAGAGAAGTCTGAAAAGGAGAATACACACCATTATCTTGACCCTTAGACATTAAATGGAGGGGGTAGAGAAAGCACTTTGTAGCCCTTTGCCATTGATGTCAAAGGGGAAGAGAAATACATTGGTGGATCAAGTAGGGAAGAGAAAGCTGAATGATAGTCGTTCATTAGAAGTGTTGTAGCTCCTAGAGACAACCCCTAGGTTGAGAAGAGGTCAGTGCCAAGGACATCTTAGTGCCTCTTGAAGATAATTCATTGTTTCTCAAGAGATAAATGTAGAATGATTTTAAATCTAGTTCAATTACCTTTCATAGAGGCAGATTCAAACATACACATAAATAATATAGATCATCCCAAGAGTAAATGTTCATGTCTCATGGCCTACACATAGTAAATGCAACTTATATTATCATTGCAATAAATATGGGAAGGAGAAAAAAAGGAAGGAACTCGCTACAGAGGGATGGATAGACCCAGAATCCTAAGTGGTAAATCACAATAGAACCATGAAATAATAAGGAAATGAAGTGCATTTTAAGGTTTCCAACTCAATATTTCACAGGTACTTTCTGCTACAATATAACATAGTAAATCTACAATCTCACAGGTATTGTCTGCTACAACATAACATAAGTAAATCTATGATTTATGAGTGAATCCAGCAGCTACAACTTATACAATTTCAGATGAAGAGAAACACACATGAAGTGACATATGAGGAAGAACACATACTACACATTCCTATGCTTGGAATTCACCAAATCTTCTTCATTAACATTCAAAAATGGGGTCCATATTACAGGCTCAAACTGGTAAAATTTGTAGAACAATTGCCACCTCAGGAACAAGAAATTGAACCAAGACTTGGAACCTGTATCTAAAAAAAGAATTCAGATCACTAAAAAGACATAATTCAGATCACTGAAAAGACAGAATTTAGAACCACTAAGAATAGAATTTGGGAACCTTTGTAATGATATTTCCCCCCCTCTTTATAGGGAGAACCAAAATGAGAACCACTTACAAAATATATTGGAATGCATAATTGTTTGAGCATGAGACTAGCCTGATTGTCATAATGATTACATGATAGGCTTGATTCTTTTCTTGAAAATGAAAAATTAATAAAACATGAAAAATATGGGGTGTTATGACTAACACGGTAAAAATGTGGGGTGTTGTCGATTACTCTATCACTTTCTTTCTCTAACTGTTTAATTACACTTTTGGTGCTGGTTGTGATTGGGTGTGGTGGCGTTGAAGGTGCCTTTTGATCTAGTTGTTGACCCATCCACCCTTTATTACCTTTATGCTATACTATCGGGGCTCAATACATCTCTTAAAATTTCCATAGTGCAACTTTAGAGCCAAAACACATCGTAACTTTATTTAAAATGACAATACGAAAAAACAAAATTCGAATTCCTTTAGCCCTTTTGTGCTTAGCTCCTTATTGCTTATACACCATAAAACCACTTCTTGTGACTACTAGTATAGTGTTAGGGGCTACAGTTCATAGCCTTCATCCATCATAACTCTATTTAAAATAAAAATTACGAAATTTTGACATTCTGATGCTCTTAGCCCCTTTTCTCTTAGCCCTCTTATCATAATTCCGCCATAGAAACGGGTGTCATGAGCAATAGCTTGGCGCTTGCATGCTAAAGCCTCTAGGATCCTATCAGGGGCCTATTTCCATTTGTAATCATGTTCTTCCCTTGATTATTTTGGGTCCTTATGACCAAGTACCAATCCACATCAGAGCCCCTCTCATCATATCAAAACCTTCCCACAAAACAATTTAAACAGGAGTTACAAAATTTCTTCCCTTCGAAATTCCAACTCCAAGATGGTGTCATGTTGAGGTCATCATCAACGTGTGATGTTGCCTGAGTAGTGACACATGTCACATGGATTTTCTCCACTAGGCCACCTAAAAATTCTGAAAATAACTGCCACATGTCTTCCATATGGCCACATCATGCTAAAGTCATCTACCTCATTAGCTCCTGAGGGCCCATCACCTATCGTTGTGTGTCCTATCTTGAGGAGAGAGAGAAGGTTCATCGGTATTTGGTTTCGAACATGATTTCCTTTGTAAATCTCTTTTCCTCGCTACTTTGGTGCTTCTAAATAATTTTAAGTGTTAAGTAATTAGGCTCTGAAAGCTCTAGGTTCTGAAATTAAATCTCTTTGAGGTTTCGATATCAAGTCTCGATATACCTTCCTTCCCACTTTCAGCTCTGATATTCCATTTTGGGTTTATCTTTGAATAGACCGTCGAGGTCCCTTATTTTTGACCTTCAATATCCTGATATTCCTTCTTCTTTGAGGTTTCGATATTGGGTCCCGTTGGTCGACCTTCCCTTCAGCTTTCAGACTTTGGATCCTCCTTTAGATTTCAAATTTTGACCCTCCATTTTTTACTTTCCCTTTGGTTTTCAAACTTTTTCTCTTCCTTTGGCTAACCAAGATTTCACCCATATTATTTTGTACCAGGGATGAAAAATAGGACCATTTGGCATAATGATGAGAGGGTATGATAGGTGACAACACAACTCCGATTGGGGACAATGCATTGCAAGAATGCATTGAGAACCTATAGATTAGTGTCTCCTATCTATAGGGCATGGAGTCATTTTATTCAAGTACATAAAAAACAAAAATAGAATCAGTAAGAATTTAAATCATTATTGGTGTGTATAGTGCCTCAGTGGTATATATAGTGGGTGAAAATGGACCTCCTTAATGATGAAAATAGAGTTTGAGAAATTGCCCATTCATATGTAGTTCAAGCACCTCACCATCCAAGTTTTCGAGTAAGAAGTCATTGTTTGCTTAAAATATATTGAAAGGTCCAAACTACAAGAGATCAAACTTCCCATGATTTCCTTTTTCATCTCTCCTAACATACCATTTAAGGACCAAATCTTCTGGCTGTAAGTATTTGTCCCTATCCCTTTTGTCAAAATGAGCCTTCATCTTTTCCTGATATTTAATCAAATTCTGAGTTACCTCCCCCTTGGTTTCTTGAAGTTCTACTAGCTGATTTATGCCCCTGGTCAGATAATTTGGCTTCTCCTCAACAGTCTATAGAATTTTAGCCACTGGCATGGCTAGTTTGGTAGGGAAAATTGAAACATTTCCATATACCAACTCAAAAGGAGACTTCCCAGTTGAACTCTGGGTAGTAATTTTGTTAGCCCATAGAGAAAATTTCAATTGTGAGTCCCAAATTTTCATGATTTTCTTGTATGGTGTTTTTCAAAATCCTCACTAGAGTTTTATTTGAATATTTAGCTAGTCCATTCCCCTATGGGTAGTAGGTGGTGGAGTGCCCCACGATGATGTTTTACTTTTGGAATAATATAAGAAACTTGGTTGAATTAAATGCCTAAGCATTGTTAGTGATAATATTTCTTGTACAACCAAATATGGCAAGGATATTCTCCTCCATAAGCTTAATGACCATTGCATAGGTTGCGTTTCTAGCTAGGATGGCCTCCACCCATTTCGTGAAATAATCAGTGGCTGTAAGTATCCACCTGTGTTGAATGTTGGATGGTGGATGTATTTCTCCTATGAAGTTTATCCCCCATTTCTTGAAGGGCTCCTCTACAAAAATAAGGATCAAAGGGAGGGTACCAACTTTTGCTTCTCTACAAAAATCTAACATTTCTTACAAGCCCGAACATCTGTATGCACCTAACTAAATAGTTTGTGCCAATAGAAACCATCTTTGAGGATTTTATGGGTTGTGGCTCTCCATTTGTAATGTACCCCACAAACACAATTGTGGAATTCATTAATCACCTTGTGAATCTCCTCTTCTACCAGGCATAATAGAAAAATTCCCACTAGGTCCTTCCAATACAACTGGCCATTTGAGATAACAAACTTATGAGCTTGTAGCCACAAGGCACTATATTTAACTTCATCAAAATTCACTGGGCATTTCAGAAAAAGTAAATAATGGACAAGATACTTATACCACTGTCAGACAAGGTACTTCATCCGAATTCATTGTGTTGAGGTCTTAATATTATTCCTCTCCTCTCCTCTTTTGCTTCCTCCTTCCTTATCTATCAGAAAATTTATACCCAGGGCCTAGAAGTTAGCCTCAGACAATATTTTATCTAATCCTTGCCCATTTATCAACTTAGTAGGTTTTATATCGATGTCATATTCTTGAATCTAGGCATTTCACTTGCCCCTCTTACCTTCACTATCTCCCTACATGACAATGTCTTTCACAATGGTTGTTGGAACATACGTTGTTATGTTTGACTACACGATGTAATTCAGGAAGCCTTCAGATATTTTACCAAGGCACATGCCTACTTCTCTAATATATTGTACTTTAGCTCTACCTCTCGCGACATCTAGCTGAAAAATGCAATTGGTTATTCCCCCCCTTCACTATTTTTCCTGCAACAAAACAATTGCCATTGTGTTAGGAGAGGAAAAAGAGAAAATGAGGAATGGCCTCTAATAATATGGGATGGATATGACTAAGGCTTCTGCAAGATATTTTTTAATTCTAGAGAATGACTCATGCTTCTATGGCCTGCTTGACTTCCCTATCCTTCTTCAACATTTTGTGATTTCATTGACAATTTTAGCATAGTTTGGTATGAATCTCCTCAAAAAATTTATTCTGCCCAAGAAAACCTAAACTATTTTCTATTCCTTGGTAAAGGAATATTATTAATAGCCCCCACCCTTTTGGGATCAATCTTCACTCCTTCCTTTCTACAATGTGGCCCAAAATCTTCCCCTCACTTAAAGCGAACTGTGATTTCTGGGGTGTAAGAACATACCATACATTCTACATTTTCCAAATATGAGCTGCAAATGCTTGAGGTTCTCTTCATTCGACTTAGAGAAAATAGTTATGTCATCCAAGTAGATTACTATGAATTTATCCTGCTCTCTAACAAATGTTATATCCATCGCTCTTGAGAAAGTAGCTCCATCATTTATGAGGCCGATTATAGCATACATAAACGTTCCTCATGGTGTAGTAAGTTGTTTTCTTCTGATCCTTATGGTGTACACTGACTTGGTTGTGTTGTACCTCTAAGATAGTAGTAGGTCAGCTACCAATGCCAGAGCATATAAAATAATTGTCTTGGGGGTTTTTGGTTTTAGTTTTGGAAGACAAATGAATGAAGACATATGTAGTATTGAAATACTTAATCCTTTGGATAATATTAATATTTTAGAAAAGGGCTGCTATAAAGCTTTACACAGGATATAGATCAAAATAGTGGTGAGAAGAAGAAAAAAAATATATGAATATTACAATTTCCAGACTGTAAAACAGAACAATCATAAGTATGAAAACCTTTTGAACTACGTTCCAAAGATTCAAGGCAGTATACTTAAGCTTACAAAAGATGCTGATGATTTATTGATTATAGGGGATTAGCTAAAAAGATAGTTCATTAATCCATTCTCTAATAGATGATCACTTCAGGAGCTTATAGGAATAAATTGAGACACAATTATTCCTACCTAGATATCTCTATAGGTAATAAGCATATGAAGAAAAACATAATGATTGATAACTAGAAAAACTTACAGAATAACACAAACTATGTAAAACCAAATTCAAAATCCTTTGCTTTGTATTAAGGTTCGAGAAAGACTGAGTACATGAAGTGTCTACAAAAGCTTCGTTGTAAAGGTGCAACCAGGTTCAAATTAGAATGAACAGTCACTACTTAGCAATCAATGGATAATGAATCTTGAACTTTGAACCCATAATAAATCGAGAAGAGAGTTATTTATACAATAATGAAACTAAGGAAATATCCTAAAACTGATTAAGATTTATTCTAGGAAATGAAAGATCTTCATGCAAGAAGATAGGGGCAACTATTGAACTGCTTCTTGCTGGCCCTTTTATTCAGGTTATGCTGGCTTTGTTGTTTGACATTTTGCTCCTTTAAGCTGCTTGATTGTTTATATCCTTTATGCTGGTTAATTCCTTCATTTGATCTTTCATTTGATACTCTTTAAACTCTATGAATATCCTTTGACCCTGCTGAGTAACATTTATTGTGCTCCTTTTTACCTTTACTGTGCATTTAAGGTTTTTTTACTGTATTTTTCAACAGTAAGATCTTCATATTTGTCTTCAAATTGTATGCATACTTTTTCTTTGTAAGCCTGAACAGAAGTTTTTACCTGCAAAACACATAAATTGTTAAGAAAACATAGATGACAGAGGAGGACATCAATGGCTTTATTGAGCTTGAAAGGATATGGAAGGAGTCCAGAGCGTATCAGAAGGTAAAACAATGGCTTTATTGGTTGTAGAGGCTTATAGAGGGTTTACTGTGAAAACAGGAAAAACAAAGGAAAAATGGTGATTTTTGCGTTTAAATGAAAAACAACTTTCTTTTTGGAATATGGTGCAAAGTGAACAATGTTCATTTTGTCATTATGTGGGAGGTGGTTTTGGTTTTCATCGCACTGCTTTATGAGGCACGGGTGGTTTTGGGAGGCATCACCCGAAACAATCTAAGCCTGACACGTAGCAAGAGGAGGTCAGTGGAATACCGCTTTTTGGGCAAGTAATGCTCGGACAGAGAGCCAACCCGAAATCACTAAGGGTCGTGGATTTGAATGTATTGGATCAGATGGTGGTGGAGTGAAAGAACAGTGCGGAGGGGCCCAATGATTAATTATGGCAGTTATGGGCTTTATTATGGGTTAAAACTGAGATTAGTGGGGTTTTATGGTTGAACAAAGGTTTAGGTCGATTCTTTGTTTAAATCATAAAAAACAATTTAACAAAGAAATCCTTCGCAAAACATGGTTATGGTGGACTTGAAATAATTTAAATTTGGGCGGACAAATGTCATCGGGTCCGGGTTCATTGCATATTGCAAACACAATTTAGCGAAGGAAAGGCCCATCACAAGGAATGCTATAGGGGTCAGATGCAATGTGGACAATAGATCATAGATAATAATGCGATCGGGTCCAGGTTTCTTATCACATATCGCAATGCAGGGAGAGTGCATGCATGTTGAGAGGCTTGCGATCCATTGATGCGATGTTTTATTAAATACATAGTTTTTATAATAAAACTAATGGCTTTATACGGGAAAGGGAACTTTTTAGGGGTTTAATACTATAAGTTAGAGTTAATATGAAATATGAGCGGAAAGGGGAAATACACTAAGTATGATGCTTTTTATGAGTTCTTTGCTTTTTACATATATGCATCAATACTTAGGCTAAATAACTTTTTGTGGGTTTTTGGGTAAAAGGGTATTTAGAATGGGTTTTTCACTTTTCCTAGGCAAAAAGGATTTTAACCTTAGGAAAAGGGTTTTTTTTTTATGGAAAATGGATGAATTTGAATTGTATGAAGGTGGGAAGGGGAAATTAGTAAATATAGGGATGAATAGGGATGAATAGGGATGAGGGAAGTTAATTAATTTATCTTGTAGACCTTCATTTTCTTTGTGTAATTGCATCATGGACATAGAAACATATGGTAAAACATGATAAATGTACATTTTGTCCAATCAATCATCAAACTTCTGCAGCCTTTCTCTACTTACCCTTTTCTTATCCTATCATTTTATCTTCACTTAGTGGGTGCATTTAGGCTAGCAAACCCTTTTCCTTTCTTTTTATTTTACAAAAAAAAAAATCTAATTCTAACCTTATAACATCCAATGGCTCAGATTAAATTGATGAGCACCTTATTTTTCTTTCCTAACTATGATTACCAGATACAGATTTGGCCAGATCTTTATTCTCTTATTATAACTCAAATTTTTAGCATGAAGCAGTCAATTAAACTATTTGCTGTCATGGTGTTGTGGCATTTTATGACAGCTGCACAACTATTTTGCAGAACAATGTTAGTGCATTGGATTGCTCTCGTTTCGAGTTTGTTGTTTTTTCTAACCTACATTTTCTTTGTTTGACATCTATCAAGATATTTTCAACAATATTTTTATTCACTATTTTTAGTCCATATTCCTAACTAAACATTTTTTTCAATTTATTTATATATATAATATTATATGTTATTATATATATATATTATATATATATAATATATATTATATTATTCTATATATTAATATTATATAGATACACACCACACACCCACACAACCACACACACACCACCATTATATATCTATATATATAGATTTATTTATTTGTTCTTATCAAAATCAAAAAATGCTACAATAGGTTGTATCTAGAGAAACCATCCATCATGGACATTTGGGAAGACCCTACCACTTTCTTCAGAACATAGTCCATTTTAGGCAGAGGACAGTTATCTTTCAGCGTGGCCTTATTCAGAATTTTGAAATCCACACATAACCTTATTTCCCCATTCTTCTTCCTGAGTGGGACTAAATTTTCTACCCAATATGAGTACCTCAGAGGCATAATTATATTAGCCTATAACAATTTCTTAACCTCCTTTTCAATTGATGGGAGCAAAAATGGATTAATTTGCCTGAGCTTATTCTTATATGGCTTCACTCTAGTTTTTAAAGGAATTTTGTGTTTTATCACAGAGGTTCCAAAAGTATTTAAATCCTCATACGACCAAGAAAACACACCCACATACCCTTTGAAAAATTAAAGGTATCTTTATTTATATTATTTAGGAAATCCTTTAGCTAGCTTGATGACTCTAGGGTCTTCCTCTGTGTCAATATTACAATCCTCCACCTCCTCCCCAAGCTATTGTTTAGTGGTCTTAGCAGCCACATCATTTGAGATGAAAATCCCTTCCAACAGGACCAACCCTCTAGGGATGGTATTCTCCTTTAGCTACAATATCTTCTTACCAAAAATAGTTTCCTCCCAACCAACCTGTTGTTCACATGTCATCTCCTCATCCTGGTGATCTATCACCGAGTGCGAGAATCCCCCAATGACCTCCATGAAGCACTTGATCTATTCTTCGTCCTCAAACACCTATCAGTACTTAACATTGTTTGGTACCTACAACTTGTACTTGACCTCAAATTCATATATGAGCAATTGATTTTGGGTAGGATTAAAATTGCTAGCAACGCTGGCCAATGAGTCGCCATCTTATTATGCTCCTTAGGAAGAAATTGAATATTGAAAGCTAAGAAAAAGTTTTCAATCAAATCACATACTTCATTCATGTAGGACTTCAATTTTGATGCTTGGTTTGACACTGATTTTTTGTTTTCTTCACCACCAGCTCTGAATCCCCAAACACATTTAAGTACCCGATGTTAGTATTTTTAACAACTTGCAGCCCTAATAGAAAATCTTCATTCAACAACATTATTTTGTGGCTTCAAACTCTAGCTTGAAAGAGAGAGGGATTAAGTTTCCTTTTGGAGATACCAATAACACACTTGCCCCATTTCCTTCCTTAGAACAATCACCTTCAAAATAGAGTTTCCATACATTGTCGTTTTCCAATGATTTTTTACTCATCTAAACAGAACATTCCACCTAGGTATCTCCTATGATTTTTTATCATCCTCTTGTAATAGCAGACAAGAAAAATCCTTCTCTTTACCATACACAGGAGCATCGTTTAAACAATTTTCTTTTGTAACTGTCTTCGTGAATCTAGATTCCCTATATAACGATTTCTCCTCTCCACCAAACATAGGAATAGTAGCATATGTTAAACCCAATTTAATGGACCCCCTAATGTTTATTCCCTGTGATTTGGATAGAAGCATACCAAATCTTGTAGGGATGTCAACAATTACAATGTCCATCACTACACTATTTATTGGAATTTGAGCCAAATTGACCACTAGATCCTTGATCATACCCAAGAACTTTACTCTTTTGAATTAAAAGGAGTATAGATATTTGTATTCTTTTGTTATATGTAGTCCCAACTGTTCCATCAAAGATAATTGCATTAAGTTGTGAGATGCTCTTGAGTCAAGCATATAATTATGTAGTAGCAGGTCATGAATTACCAAGATGACATATATTGGAGGAGTGGAAGGGTCCTGCTCCTCCACATGGGGTCCAAATACAACCATCGACATCTCTTCTTGAAGGTTAAGGCTATATTGCAAGGGGGTAGTTGTGGGTGAACTCATAAATTGAGACACTTGAGATTTATATTAGGGTTGTTTCAATATTTCAATCAAAGGGACAATTATCTTGACTTTCTCTAACTCTTTTTAGAGACTGAAGGAAAAGGGATTCTTATCAATTTTAGTAGACTAGGCAGGTGCTTTGTCCTCATTGCATATTAGTTTCATCAGTGGGGAAATTTCTCTATTTTGGAGGCTCTTGACTCATTTGGAATGGAATGGGAGGATTCTTTCTCGGTTGGTGGAATAGGGTTGAGTGGTTTCTTCCCTTTATCTGTTGGTTTAGGGGAACTTGGATGAAGAGTTTCTTCATTCTGATATTCCCCCCTAAACCTTTTCCTAGATGATCTAAGATCATATTTCCTATGCACTTTGGCTTGCATGAAGTCATCAAATTACTTACAGTAACTATTTATCTCATCATCTTCCAGTGGAGCCTCGAAATCATCCCCTTCTCCTTCATGGCATTTGATTTCATTTTCTCCCTCTCAAAGAGAAGAGAATTGATTTTCTTAAAATTCTATGGTTTCATCAATATTTTCTTCAGGATCAAATTCTAGGTACAGAGGATCCTAAATATGATTTTGTTGATCCTTTCTCTCCCTTTGCAAGAGTTGCAAGGGTGGCCACCTATATTCAGGATTAAAATTTCTGTTAGGAGTTGGTTGACTTTGTCGAGGGGGGGTTTTGTTCTCCAGCTCCAGTTTTACCAGTTTGTCAGACAAATTCTTTATCAACTTGTTCATATCCTCCAAATTTTGTTATTAAGTTTCCTTTACATGGCCTAAAGAGCCGGCTTCGTCCTTTCCTCTCCTCCTGTCACCATATTCAAATTTCCCTTTCCGTTTTCCAGTGGAGGTGAAATTTGCTTCAACTTCCAGGGCATATGTTTGAATTTGGTCCAAAGTATGAGGCTTTCTTTCTTTGAGGCTGGACCTGAACTCTAGTTCAAAGGTTCCAGCAAAAACCACTTTAGGAGTAGCCTGTGGAGGTTTAATTTCAGCAAGAAGACTATTATATAACTTATCAAACCTCTTTATGAATTTTGAAACATCTTCATTATGTTTTTTCTTCACTTCATTAAATTTTGTAAGAATATATCCATGGTCCCTTTTCTCCCCCCATATCTACATGAAATAGTTCTCCATCTCTTCCTAGGTATTAATTAAGAGTTTGGTAGGATATTGAACAATTTCCTCACCTCCCCATCTAGAGACTGAACAAAGAGCCTTACGACTACATCTAGATGTTCAGCATTCAAATTCTCAACAAATGCACATAAAATATCCATGTGTTTTTGGGCTAAAATATCATCCTCTCTAGTGAACATTAGCATGGATTTAAGGTAATCTTGTGGCATCCCATTCAGAGGTTGTGGAAAGTTGTGTGGAGCATATTTATTAAGTATAAAAGCAATGAAAACCATGTTTTGAAATGGAGGTGGTAGAAGATTTACCACAGGGCCTCGTTGAGGAGTTGTATGGATTATGGTTATATGGAGCTAAGATGGAGTGCTACCAATGCTCTAAATGGGATTAGTTATGAGGATATTTGTGACCTATTCAAGTTTCGGGTAGGTAGGGAATATGAGAGGAGGAAAACTAACAGAAGCTTCTTCAGATTTAACTTTAAAAGGAAATGAACCAAATAGTTGGCAACATTCTTCTGAATATTCCAAGGCTTTGAAAGAGGAGTTGGATTAGTTTAGCTTAGCTTTCTGAGAGCTGGAATTTGACACATCATATAAAGAGAATACAAATGTTGGAGTAATAAGGGTCCTCTCTTTTGAAACCCTTATGGATATGATTTTTTCAGGGTCAAATATAGGGGGAGTTTTCTGGTGAGAAGTGTTAGAATGAGTGTGAGGCCTTTTTAAAGTTGTTGAAGAAAGTGTAACTATGTTCGGTATTTATAATGACACATGATGTAAATTTGTATCTAGAAAATTATTTTGTAAAATTTGAGTCATGGATTTCATGCTCAAAATTGTTTAAGTATCTCCCATTGTGAGCTCTAGGCTAGGTGATAGGATTGTGTCATTATTGTAATTGTTACACTTGTAAATAATATGTCAAAATGAGAAGTTGTGTCTCCAAGATCAAAGGCAATAACCATGTAAAACTCATCCTCCAAAAGAAATGAAAAAGAGCCATTAATTTGGCACAAAGAAGGATTACACATGCATTGATAGAAGATGGCTTCAAGGAAGATTTCAAGTCGGCTTAGGGACAGTCATCAAGTTGGCCTAATGAGGCATCACAAGAAGACTATAAAAGTACCCCTCTCACCTCATTCAAGGATATCAATTTGGTCACTCTCTGATACTCAAGAACTCGGTCAAAATAGAATATAAAGGTGTGAGTAAAAGGTCAATACAAGGAACCACAGGTCAGCGAGAAAAAGGAGTCTGTTCTACCATCCGAAATAGCAAGAAGTTTGTCCACATGTGTGGCAATAGATTGAGACTAGGGCATCATCCTGTGTGCTCATTTTGGAAAGGAAAGGGTTAGTTTTTGGGACAATTTTAAGGACAAAAATAAGTGGAAGTATCTTACTATAAGAGTGAAGGCTTAGGAGGGCTAGAAGAGCCCTAAACCTCTCCCACACGTGAACTTAAATTGAAGACCTGTTCTTCTCTGATTTAGGGCTATCAGGATAGTCATCCACAAGGTCTCCAAAAGGTTTGTTCTGAGGTCAAGGGTAAGTATCTTGATACACAAGACTAATCCTTAACGTAAGTGAAGATATAGGAGGGCTAGGAGAGCCACTCCTTGACTTCTAGTGAAGTCATTCAGAGTGAAATTGCAAACTTACAGGGTTGACTGAAATTGCAAGAGGAAGATCAAGTTGTTGGGTAAAAACTTGATTTGTAATCACCCTTGAAACAAGTACAATTTGAGGAAAGGTACAAGGAAGGTAGAAGCTGCTCCTAGCTCATCTAGAAACTAATCTAGTTCACTATACAATGGTTAGAGGACCGTAGCCATAAGAGGACAACAATAGATAAAGGTACTTGCCTTGATCTTGGAGACACATCAGTCAAAGGGTCTTTGTCGAGGTCTTGGAAATTTTGTCAAGTGACGATTCTATAAGAAAATTTTATGTGGGTTTTCCTCTCAAGGTCTTGGAGAGGTTTTTCCTTGGATGTTGCCTATATCTTGTGTTATTTTTCTTTTTTTTATTGTTCATGATAGTTGGTTGATGAAGTTAATGAACACACACATAAGGAAAAAATTGTTTGTATAAATAAAAAGTTAAAAAGGACTTCACAAGTAGTTACCTAGATTGAGAAATCATTAACATATCAAAGCCCTATATTTCTCAACATGGTTTCAAAGCGTATGGTAGCACATCAAGGAAGAGCTGACAAAGAACATTAAAGAAGAGGCAAGGTAGTTGACGTTGAAGGCAAAACAAGGTATAGATCTACATTCCTAAACCCTAGATCTATCAAAGGGAAGGCAAGATCTACTATTCTAAAGGGAAGATCTATAAGAGGAAGGCAACAAGCATCCTCACACTCCAGTTGAAGAGCATATCCTCAAGGATATGATATCAAGTTCGCTCACATTCAAGTTGAAGGATAGACATACAAGCTTCCTCAAGGAAGCCATCCAAAGACAAGCTTCAAGGATCATTATATCAAGTAAGTATCTTATTTTATGAGCAAAACTAATCTTGAAAAGATATCCTCTTGCAAGGAAAGCAATAAGTTAGTTGGGGTTACCAACTTCCTTGCTTGGAAGAAGAGAACTGACATCAACTTAAAAGAACAAGAAGTTATGGAACATTTGCAAAACAAAATTTATGTTCCTACTGATGTCAAGAATTGGCCAAGTACAACAAGAATGAAATAGAGCTCAAAAGATTCTCATAGAATCTATCAAAGACTCTTTGATTCCCTATGTGACCAAACTTGAAACAGCCAAGGAAACCTATAACAAATTGATAGAACTATTCTTTATTAGCACTGCAGGAGAAGGGATATCTTTAAGAAATGAGTTGTACAAGATGAAAATCAATAAAGAAGAAGGTATAGCTTCATAATTTATGAGGGTTTCTGAAATAAGAGATTAGTTACAGGATCGTGGAGAAATCATGACTGATCAAGGAATGACTACTATAGTGTTGAATGCATTGCCTGAGGATTAGGGAAACTTTAAAACCAACATATGGGCTAGAAAGGAGGCATCCTCACTCAATGATCTATGGTCAATATGCAAAATGGAAGAATCTAGATTGAAGGCCAAGGAAGGAATTGCAGTTGGACCCAAGGAGCAAGCATTTGCTACCAAGTTCAAGAGAAAAGGGAAGTTTAGAAAATTTGAAAGGTATGGTCACCAACAACATCCCAAGAAAGACATGTCAAAGATTCAATGCTTTTAATTTCATGAATATGGACACTCCTGAAGAGATTGTCCGAAGCAAAAGAAGAATGGCAAGAGGAAACATGAAGCATCACATGTCACCTAGGAAATACAAGACAATGAAAAGAAGCCAAAAAAGGAGGACTCACGAGATCTTTACTATGATTGAAAGATCACCTCATGCTTTCTTACATATATCTTAGTTTCATGATAGATTGCATAAACATTTCGTGACATGTTGAAATTCATGAACATTCTTGTTTAATAATGGTTAATAGTTCCTTGAAGGATGTTTTATCTGACTATGTACACTGTATTTTGTACCATTAATAGAGAAACACTTGATGTATAAGGATATGTTGAACCCTCTGAAATGACTGTTAAAGTCATGATACAAGTGTGTCGTATAAGACGAGAACACTTTGGTTCTTCGAATCTCTGAAGGGTTTTACAGGAAAATATTCTCTGTAAAGTGTCAAGGTTCATGAAATTCAGAATGATGGTACTGAGAGAAGCTGCAAGAGTCAAGTCAACTCCGTTGCAGGTCAAATATCCTTCAAGAAGTATGCTGCAATAATCATGGTATGATTCAATACTAATGAGGTATGTATGATATTGTATTTTAAGATATCATGTCATTTGTTTTTGGTATAGAAGATATCTTTTTCTAGTTTATGCAGGTGAACATATGACCTCATTTGAGACATGAGGTGGAGCTCTGCAGTAAAGGGGAAGAAAGAGATCCAAGAAGATACCATGATATTAAGAATTCAATATCCAAGAAATATGACATCTCTCAATAGAAGGCATGAAGCACTATAAAAGAAGAATAATACCCTTTGACATTGAACAACCTTGGAGATAGGAGCATGCAGGATATTGGTACAATATGTCTCTAGAAAAGGCCATCACCAAAAGGTAATTTTTTTTAGTTTCTGACTTCTTGGAGAATTTTTGGACATGTGTGCAGGGCCATGGAAAGAAGAGTTGTGAAGGATGTCACAACCATGTTCCTTGTGATCTAAAGCAATCACCGTTGAAGGAAAAGTGAAGATAGTTGGTCCTATGAAGAAAGCTCCAGATATAAAGCCAAGAAGGATACTTTTTCAGGAAATAAGGAATGACATGATGAAGGAAAGTGATGGATGGCTGGACCCTACATATGAAGAAAATGATGATATCAAGGTTAGGGATCATCAAGCAACTAGAATACCCTATAAAGTGCTTATGAAAGAGTCCCTATTTGAGAGGGAGCTCTAGAAAGTTTCTATGAGGAAGGGAACTTGAACAAGTTTCTGAGTAAGGTGAAACTTGGAACTCATCCTTGGTTAAGAGGGAGAGTTAGACACGACATTCTTGTATTCAGTTTGAAGAAAGAATGGAGGATTGTGTAGTCATCTGGCATTCGACACTCTTTGTGGATGTGGTAGGGCATCCAAGACAAGAGTGGGCAAGAGGATCGATATTCTTTAGGGATAGGAACCCAAACATGAGAATAGTCCTAGTAGGTCATAGTCAGAGAACACCTGGGTGGGAATGACCCTAAGAGAGACAATGATGATGTGTGTCTATCAGTGATTGGTCTCGCCAACGTTGTGTGCTCTGATCTAAGTGAGAGATAGAGTTGTTAGTCAAGTCCTTGCTAAATGAAAACAATGTTGGTTGAAATGATGCTATAACAGATGGATTGCAAATATGATCTTCTTATGAGAATTCTTCTGAGAAGTTGAAAAATTGTCCAGGTACCATGTATGTACAAATACCTTCCTAGTTAAGAGGGAGTGTTGAAGAAAGTGTAACTAGGTTCAGTATTTATAATGACACATGATGTAAATTTATATGTAGCAAATTATTTTGTAAAATTTGAGTCATGGGTTTCATGCTCAAATATTTTTTAGTAGCTCCCATTGTGAGCTTTAGGTTAGGTGACAGGATTGTGTCATCATTGTAATTTTTACACTTGTAAATAATATGTCAAAATGAGAAGTTATTTCTCAAAGATCAAGGGAAATAACCATTTAAATTCCTCCTCCAAAAGCAAGGCAAAATAACCATTAATTTTGCACAAAGAAGGCTTACACATGCATTGATAGAAAACAACTTTAAGGCAGATTTCAAATCGGCTTAGGGACATTCATCAAGTTGAACTAATGAGGCATCACAAGAAGACTATAAAAGGACCCCTCTCACCTCATTCAAGGACATCAATTCAGTCAGTCTCTCATACTCAAGAACTCAGTCAAAATCAGAGATAAAGGTGCAAGGAAAAGGTCAATACAAGGAGCTGTAGGTTAGTGAGAAAAAGGAGTTTGTTTTTCCATCCGAAATAACAGGAAGTTTGTCCACATGTGTGGCAATAGATTGAGACTAGGGCATAATCTTGTGTGCTTGTTTTGGCAAGGAAAGGGTCCGTTTTTGGGACAGTTTGAAGGGTAGAAATAAGTGGAAGTATCCTACTAGAAGAGCAAAGGTTTACGAGGGATAGAAGAGCCCTAAAACCTCACACATGTGAACTTGAATTGCAGACTTGTTCTTCTATGATTTAGGGCTGCTAGGACATTCATCTACGAGGTCTTGAAAAGGTTCGTTCTAAGTTCAAGGGTAAGGATCTTAAGGAAATTCTTAAGGAAATTAAAGATATAGGAGGGTTAGGAGAGCCACTCCTTGACATCTAGTGAAGTCATTCACAGTGAAATTGCAGACTTACAGGGTTGACTAAAATTGCAAGAGGAAGATCAATTTGTTGGGTAAAAACTTGATTTGTAATCACCCTTGAAACAAGTACAATTTAAGGAAAGGTACAAGGAAGGTAGGAGTTTCTCCTAGCTCATTTAGAAGCTGATCAAGTTCACTGTACAATAGTTAGAGGATAGTAGCAGTAAGAGGACAACAACAGAAAAAGGTACTTGCCTTGATCTTGGAGACACATCAGTCAAAGGGTCTTTGTCTAGGTCTTGGAAATTTTGTCAAGTGAAGATTCTATAAGAAGATTTTCCATGGGTTTTCCTCTCAAGGTCTTGGACATGTTTTGCCCTGGTTGCTACCTATATCTTGTGTTATTGTTCTTTTGTTTATTGTTCATGGTAGCTAGTTGATGAAGTTAATGAACACACACATAAGGAAGAAATTGTTTGTATAAATAAAAAGTTTAAAAGAACTTCACAAGTAGTTACCTAGATCGAGAAATCATTAACATATCAAATCCCTAGATTTCTCAACAAAAGTCAGGGTGATGAAACACAAAATTAAACAATGGAGTTACCAAGGTGAGAGATATTCAACTCACACCCCCTTTTTCTCACCTAACCAAGGGGTATACAAGTTTCATAACCAGGGAAAATATTTTGATTTGTCACCGGCAACAACGCCAAAAGAAGAAGATGTTGTAACTCCTAGAGACAACCTCTCAGTTAAGGAGAGTTCAGTATCTAGGACATCTTAGTGTCACTTGAATATAATTCATTGTTTCTCGAGAGATAAATGTAGAATTATTTTAAATTTGGTTCAATTACCTTTCACAATGGTAGATTCAAACATACACATAAATAATATAGATCATCCCAAGAGTAAATGTTCAAGGCTGGTGGCCTACACATAGTAAATGCAACTTAATTTAATGTTGCAGGAAACATGGGAAGTAGAAAAATAAGGAAGGAACTCGGTACAGAGGGCTGGCCAAACCCAGAATCCTAAGCAGTAAATCCCAGTAGAACCATGAAAGAATAAGGAAATGATGTGCAAAAATTATGGAGCACATTTTAAGGTTTCCAACTCAATATTTCATAGGTACTTTTGCTACGATACAACATAGTAAATATGCAATATCACAGGTATTCTTTGCTACATTTTTATTTGTGTAACAAAGGAAAAAAACTTGGTATTGTGTAACAAACAATATAGATCATCCCAAGAGTAAATGTTCAAGGCTGGTGGCCTACACACAGTAAATGTAGCTTAATTTGATGTTGCAGGAAATATTGGAAGTAGAAAAATAAGGAAGGAACTCGGTACAGAGGGCTGGCTAGACCCAGAATCCTAAGCAGTAAATCTCAGTAGAACCATGAAAGAATAAGGAAATGAAGTACAAAAATTATGGAGCACATTTTAAGGTTTCTAACTCAACTACAATATAACATAGTAAATATGCAACATCACAGGTATTGTCTGCTACATCACAACATAAGTAAATCTATGATTTATGAGTGAATCTAGCCGATACAACCTACACAATTTTTTATGAAGAGAAACACACATGAAGTGGCATACATAGGAAGAACACATACTACACATACATATGCTTGGAATCACCCGATCTTAATTAATCTTCAAAAATGGAGTCCATATCACAGGTTCAAATTGGTGAAAATTGTAGAAAAATTACCACCTTGGGAACAGGAAATTGAATGAAGACTTGGAAACTCTCTCTGAAAATAAAATTCGGATCACTTAAAAGATAAAATCTTGAAACTACTAAGAATAAATTTTGGGAACCTTTTTAATGAGTTTTTCCTCCCTCTTTAATGAGAACCACTTACAAAATATCTTGGAATTCATAATTGTCTGAGCATGTGACTTGCCTGACTGTCCTAATGATTACGTGACAAACTTGATTCTTTTTCTTGAAAATGAAAAATTAATAAAACATGAAAAAATGGGGTGTCATGACTGACACAGTAAAATATCTCCATTGTCAATTCCTCTGCCACTTTCTTTCTCTAACTGTTTAATTTTCCCTTTTGGAGGTGGTCATGATTGGGTGTGGTGGTGTTGAAGGTGCCTTGTGACCTAGCTTCCAACCCATCCACCCTTTATTATCGTTGTGCTATACTACCAAGGATCAATACATCTCTTAACATTTCCATAGTGAAACTTTGGAGCCAAAACACATCGTAACTTTATTTAAAATGACAATATGAAAACACAAAATTTGGATTCCTTTAGCCCTTCTATGCTTAGATCCTTATTGCTTGTACACCTTAGAAACAATGTTTGTGACCACTGGTATAGCTCTTAGGGGATGTAGTATCAGAGCCTTTGTCCATCATAACTCTATTTAAAATAAACGTTATGAAATTGTAACATTCTGATGCTCTTATCCCCTTTTCTCTTAGCCCTCTTATCACAATTCTGCCATAGAATCGAGAGTCGTGACCAATGACTTGGTGCTAAAGCCTTTGGGGACTTGGTGCTAAAGCCTTTGGGCTCCTTTCGGGGGCATATTTCCCTTTGTCACTGCACTATGGCCTTGGTTTTTTTGGGTCCTTATGATGAAGTGACAATCCACTTCAAAGCCCCTATTATCGGATTGAAACCTTCCTATAAAATAGTTTAAACAGGAGTTACGTGTTGAAATTTCTAAGTATGACACATAAGAAATTGCTACTGCATTATCTGGTTTATTTTCGCCTACTTGTTCTTTTCATTAACAAGCTATTTTAAATATAAATACCAAAAATAAACACAAATGCATCCTTAGCACATATAAAGATCAACAACTGAAATAGCTGAGACAAACACACAAGGGACACCTTTATTTTTGGACAATCGTCCCTAGAAAAACCTAATTTGGGAAAACCAGTTCAACCAATATGAGGGTTTTATTATTACGCAGTTTCGGAATACAACTGGGGTGCCAGAAATGGCTCACCCAACAAAGAATTCCCTCAACAAAAGTACCTCTCCTTGGAGACAGATATTCCAACTGATCAATCACCAGATGATAGATCCCACAACAACTATGGAAACTCCATAGATGGACATCGAATTTTTCTCCAAACTTCTCTAGTACTTTGCGTCACTGTACAGGGACTACGTCACCCTTCCCATCTCACTAGCACTCAGTCTCCCCCACGAAATATCTCCCTGTGCTTCCTCTTGGACCTGTGTCAGCTTTGCTAGCCTCTGCATCAGCCCCTTGGGTCTCTGTGTCAGCCCTCAAACCTTCTACGTCACCCATGCTAGCCTCGTTAGCCTCTACGTAAGTCCAAACTACCTCTACGTCAGCCTCTCCAGGCTCTGCGTTGTCTCTCTAGCACTATCTCTGACTCTCTACTATGTATTCTCGGCCTCATGCTGAACTGCCCCTCATTGCAACAGATCACTGGTTCGATTCTCTTAGCAAAACCCTGCTCCAGAAAATTGAATTGACTGGTCAATATGGTGTATCTCCAACTGACCCTCAAGCCTCTTCTTATACTTTTCCTATTGAATCTTCATCGACCAAGATCAAGTCCCTAATCAATGGCTAAGATTAGATTTGGCTTGATCCATGCCATTTAGAACATTCTCACCTAGTTTTTTATTAGTGCCCATTAATATTTTAATTTTCCTAAGTTTAGACTTAGAAACCTCATTAAGAATATTAATTATTTTAATATCTCTCCAACCGAGTGGAATTTCCTCAAACAATTTCTAGGTCTTGGAGATATTATGTTCGTTAGCCTCTCCACCAATTTTCATGGCTAGATCACATCTAATGCTACCAAAAATAAACACTCCCTCTTAGTGAGGAATGTGCTCTAGTAATGCTTCACCATGGAAACATCACACTGATCCTCCGCACTGGTACCTGTGTTGATGCGTGGCCTGTTGCCTCACATCATCTGCACTGCTACTTCCTGTATTGTTTCCCATGAAACTGCCACTACCACTACTACATCTGTACTACATATCCCTTTCAATATGTTTCCCATGTTGCCCCTAGCACTGTCACTTCTAACTGCTTCACTGCAATTCAGTTACCAAGAAGTAGGTAACTGACTTCCCCCAAATACTGACATCTGAGTCAGTCTGGAAGCCTCGTGAAACTAAAGTTGCCTTTGTTGCTATGTTGTTCTCTCTCTGATGTTGCGTTGTTGCATACACCTTTATGCCTCTCACATTGCTACAACCTCCATTGCATTGCCTCAGAATTTTGCACCCAAGCACTACCTTGCTGCTCTACTACACTTTACTCCACCCGACCCCTGTCATTCTACTACTGTCATTAATGGCTCCCATAGCCAGATATGATCCAAGAGTTTGGGCATCTCAAGGATCCTTCCCCTAGTATGTAGTCTTCTTAACTACAACTCGATGTCTCCCCACCTCTTTTCTAGAGGTGCATGAGCACTCATGGCACAATCATCATCAGCCTCGACCTCTTTCTCTGCCTTAGTTGGGGCTTCCTTAGAATCGAAAGCCTCTCCCTTATTTTTCTTCCTAGGACACTAGGATGCATAATATCCCAACTCCTCACAATGGAAGCACTTCACCTTGGAGATGTCCTTCTTCTTCCTCTTCCCTTGTTGTCCCACAGATGCTAGAGCTACATTCTCCTCTTCGTCTTTCTTGATTCGACCTCCCTTTCCACTACTCCCCACCTTGGTCATCTGCCTGATCTCTTCTTGGTGAAGAGCTGCCCAAATCTCCTCCCAACTGGGAAGAGTAGCCCTACCCAAAATAATTTGGACAAATGTCTCCCACTTCTCAGAGACTGCATTTAGGGTAGTCCTAACCATAAACTTTGGATCCAGTGTAGAACCCATGGAAGTAAGTTGGTTGTGAACCTCCTGAAACTTGAGAAGGAATGAATCTATTTACTCTCCCTTCTACATCTTATACGAATGTAGTTGATTCTCCAATAACATATTCCATTGCACGAAAGTGCTCTGATACAAGGTTGTCAAAGTATCCCACATCTCCTTTTTTGTGTTCTTTTCAGCAATATGTGGTATGACATGATCTTTGACCCTATCTAGGATCATGCACTTCATCCTCGCCATTACATCCTCATACTTCTCATTCTTAGTTGGGTCGATCGGGACAACCACGGTTCTCAAGGCAAATTCCTTGATGCGATGTTGATCTAGGACTGCCAAGATCTTGGCCTTCCAGATGACAAAGTTAGAAGCCTCGTCCAACCTATCCCGATCCCTCAGTCCGTTCACTTCCATTTCAGCTCCTCTTCTATACTCCCTCTAAGTTTTGACTTCCCTCTTAGAAATCTCCTCTAAGCCCTGATTTCCCTCCTAGAAATTCCTCTGGCCAACTGTCGAACCACTCCTCTCCAATCCTCCTTGCAACTGCAACTCAGATCTAGATTTCTTGGCTATAAATCCGTTAAGGTAGCGACTCCATCTACCTTGGTTCTGTCTCCTTAGGTACTGTTATGTTCTAACAGAACCAGCACCCCACCAGATTCTCAATCACAATCTTCCACAGCTCCCCAAGCCCCAACAACTGAAGAAATTAATCCTTTCAGGCTCTGCGCAATCCTGGCAATAGCAAAATCTGCTCCTCCTAGCCACAACATCGATCCTTCCTGGCTGAGAAAGATGACGGGGCACTGTGTAGGTCTGATCTGCCCCTCTCTGCCTTTGTGCTGACCCTCCTCCTGGCTCGAAATGATGACACAGGCCCTCTGTGTTGCTTCTTCTTTGTTTCTTTTGCTCTAGAACAACGTTGTTTCTCGGGATAGCTGCTACTGCTGAAATTATTCCAATTAGTACTGGTGCCTTCACTTCTCTTGTGATCTATAATCCTATGATACCATGTTGAAATTTCTAAGTTTGACACGTCATAAATCCCTACTTCATTATCTGGTTTATTTTCTCCTACTTGTTCTTTTCATTTACAAGCTATTTATAAATATAAATACCGAAAATAAACGCAAAAGAAACCTTAACACATATATAGATCAATAACTGAAATAACTGAGACAAACACACAAGGGACACCATTATTTTTGGACAATCATCCCCGGAAAAACTTTATGTGGGAAAATCAGTGCAACAGATATGACAATTTTATTATTATGCAGTTTCTAAATACAACTAGGGTGCCAGAGATGGCTCACCCAACAAATAATTCCATCGACAGAAGTACCTCTCCTCAGAGATAGATATCCTGGATGATCAGTCACCAGATGGTCGATCCCAAAACAACTACAACATCTCCTTAGCTGGACAATGAAAAATGTCGCAATCTTCTCTACTACTCTATATCACTCTGTAGGGATTGCGTCACCCTTCCCAGCTCACCAGCACTCAGTTTGCCCCATGAAAAATCTTCCTGCGCTACCTCTTGGGCTTGCATCAACTTTGCTAGCCTCTGTGTAGTTTTTGAAGCCTCTACATCAGCCCCTTGTCTCTTTGCATCAGCCCTCAGACCCTCTATGTCACCCACGTTGGCCTCCTCATCCTCAGCCTAAGGCCCAGCTGCCACTACATCGGCCTCTCCAGGCTCTATGCTGTCTCTATAGAACTATCCCTACCTCTCTACTATCTATTTTCAACCTTGTGATGAGCTACCCCTCGCTGCAACAGTTCACTGGTTTGATTCTCTCAGCAAAACCTCGCTCCAAAAAATTGAACTGACTGATCAATATGGTGTATCTCCAACTAACCCTCAAGCCTCCTCTTATACTTTTCATGTTGAGTCTTCAACGACGGAGATTAAGTCCCTAGTCAATGACTAATATTATATTTGGCTTGATCCATGTCATTTAGAACATTCTCACCCAATTTTATTAATACCCATTAATATTTTAATTTTCCTAAGTTTAGACTTAGGAACCCCATTAAAAAAAATAATTATTTTAATATCTCTCCAACTGGGTGGAATTTCCCCAAACGATTTCTGGGTCTGGGAGATCTTATGTTCCTTAGCCTCTCAACCAATTTTCATGGCTAGAGAACATTTGATGCTACCACAAATAAACATTACGAAATATCTTCCCTCTGAAATGCCAACCACCGAGATGATATCATGGTGAGGTCATCATCACCACGTAGTGCCTCCTAACTAGTGACACATGTCACACGTATTTCCCCTCTAGGCCACCTAAAAACACTAAAATTGACTACCACGTGTCTTTCATACGACCATGTCATGCTGGCGTCATCTACCTTTTTAGTTCTTGAGGTCCCATCACCTACCATCGTGTGTCCTATCTTGAGGAGAGAGAGAAGGGTCTCAGGTATTTAGTTTCAAATGTCATTTCCTTTGTAATTATTTTTTCCTCACTATCTCGATACTTCTAAAGAATTGTAATTGTTAAGGATTTACGAAACTTTGAGGCTCCTAAAGTTCTAGGCTCTAAAATTAGATCACTCTAAGGTTTCGATATTAGATCCCGATATACCTTCCTTCCCACTGCCTACTATGATGTTCCATTTTGGGTCCATCTTTGAAATCGTCGGGGTCCTTTAGTTATGACCTTCGATATCCTGATATGCTCTCTACTTTGAGGTTCCCATATCTGGTCTCGATAGTCGACCTTCGAACTTCGGTTCTTCCTTTAGATTTCAAACTTCGACCTTCCCTTTTTGACTTTCCCTATCATTTTCAGACTTTGGCTCTTCCTTTGGCTAACCAAGATTGTACCCATCTTCTTATGTACTAGGTATGAAAAATAGGCCCATTTGGCATAATTATGAGAGGGTATGATAGGTGACAATAGGAAGACATTGTGTTGGTTGGATGTAGCATGAGGCATGACCATAAATGATGAGGTGTTGCCATCATACCAAAGGGGGATATTATTGGATAGTTGATATTGTTAGGATCGCAGATGGAATTAGTATGTTGGCATTGATGTCAATTAGGCTAGCATTAATGTCAATTTGGTAAGGTGTTTGGTCAATTTAGTGTGTCCTAAATTGCTACATTAATTATCAATCCGGGATTCGTAAGCTGATGAAGTGTGGCGCACTATATGTGCAAGATAACCTATTTATTACTTTTGTCATTTTTTTTTTTTAATTTTGTTTTGGGGGTTTTATCTTTGTTTGTCTCCTAATGTGAATGGGAATTCTATCTTTGAGTCTGAAGAAAACTCTAGAAGGCAAGTATCGATATAGATTTTAAGGAAATTCTGTACTTTATAGTGATTTCCAGATCTTAATGCTCCAGAGGGTCTTAGAACATACTAATGATGAAATTAATACCAGAACAAAAATGAAGATGTGCTGCTACTTAAGTCAAACAAGAAATGAAATATTGATCATGAAACCATTATCTCTGCTGCTGTCTAAATATAAAGATGAATTAAGCTATTGCACGCAAACAAATCAAAAATTGCAATCTAATAAAAGTAAAATCAAATCACATCATTCATAGTCTGATTCCTCGCCAGGTAGTCTAAGCTATGGATTTCGGAGATAATCATCAATAACATGAGCAATCTGATATCTAATTGCAGAAAAGTAAAACTAAAATAAAATCACATCAATTCATAGTCTGACCCCTCGCCAAGTAGTCTAAGCTATGCTTTCGGAGGTAATCATCAATAACTTGAGCAATCTAATATCTAATTGCAGAAAAGTAAAACTAAAATCAAATCACACCAATTCATAGTCTGACCCCTCGCCAGGTAGTCTAAGTTATGGCTTTCGGAGGTAATCATCAATAACTTGAGCAAGTTGATTTCTAAACTATCTAACAAAGAAAATGAACTAAACTAAAATCAACAAAACAAAACTGGAATTAAAAAAACTAAGAAAAGCAAGTCAGCAGAAAGACTAATTCCATGTCACTAGTTTTTGGAAAAGGAAATGTGTAAAAGTGCCTGGGCCTACTTCTATCTTGGAACATACACACACACTAATCAACGTTAACAGTAATATACAAATCTTGTAAAATCATGAATAGGAGCAAAAGAAATATACACAAGTGAATAACTGTGGAATATATGCAATGGAATTAAAGAAACATTACATAAAACTGTACATCAATAAAAGAACAGAACCTCAGTGTGCTGGGGCCCTCTGCACAACCTCGGTCAACAGGCTATCAATCAAGAATTATGCTCATGCAATCATGTAGAAACATAGTCTTCTTTTATATTTCAAAACAACGTTATCACAGTTGGACTAGTGTCACGACACAACAACTTAATAGTGAAATTACATAAGCAAAAAGACTAAGAACTATGCGTATAGAAACACGTTATTTATAACAAAGGCTTTATAGCTATTTTCCTGTGAAACTACGTTGATAGAGGACACGTAAAAGACAACGTCCATGGATTTAGCATCATGGTTGCCGAGATTATGTGATCTATTGAAAACAACTATTGGATTCACATCGTGGGCAGCCTACAGGTGTCAGCATGCCTCCAGAGATCTAGAAACGACCACGAATACTTCACGTGGTTGAAAACAAAGTCCAGCTGCCGTCGGGCTCCTTCGTTAGACCATTCTTTGACCACCATTGACCACAACTTTCTTTGATGAATCGGGCTAGACCAATAGGACCTGATCCATGTCTAGGTCATTTCTAACTTGCCCACGTGTCTGGTTTTGCCAGATGACACCTGTAACCTGGAGTTTAACAAAAACGGCTGAGGAAATTTGAACCAACTGCGGAAATTGGTTGCATTCCGCAGCTCATAAGCAAAAATCTAATTCAAACAACAAACACAATGACATAGTTAAAAAACCACTTTAAATGCTCTTTTATGATTAATATGCAATGATGTTGATAGCTTAGGATGTCCAGGTGAATGGAAAAAGTCTAGGAAAGTGTGTAGGAGAGATGCAAGTTCAGGGCTCGACATAAGGATGGAAGATGCATAATCTATGTGACAATGATGTGGTTCGTTTCCTGTTCAATTGGACTTGGAGCCTTGGTCAGATCCAAAGGGGGAGTTGTATATTTGAATCCATTTCTTCCTCAAGGGATTAGTTCAAATTCTCCTTGGTGGGATGGTTGGATAGTGATCGAAAATATATTTTCGACGGTATGTTAAAGTTTGCTAAAGGCCTTCTAGATCAAAAGTTATCGCCAGTCAAAGGTTGCATACCAAAGGGTCAAAGGTTTAGGCCAAATCTAGTGTTATGCTTGGTGATGTCTAAAACTAGCAGCAATTTGGATTTTTCCCAAAGTTGGTAGACATGCTTTGTAGCAATGTCAGTGGGTAGATTACACAAATATTGGCAAGGCTCACATAGGTTAGCACAACAGGTGGCTTGCCACATCACCCCTGGAGTTTCAGTTCACAATAACGATTGGAGGAAGGTCTGTGTAGGGGAGACCACAAGACACATTACCCTAGAAGACTTTCCTTGGGAATTATCCAAGGTGCATAGGAAAAAAGAGCTAGGGTGATGGGCCTAGATCAAGTTGGTTGAGTTAGTCGGTATGATGTTAAAGTGGTGGATCAATGACAAGCGGGGCCTGTACCCACACATATTCCTAGAACTATCAGGTAGAGGACCCCATAAACACATAACCTCGGAGGTCTTTCCTTGGAAGATTCAAACAAAGACTGATAAGAAATCTTTGTGAAGATATTTCCAACAATTTCTTTACAACTTCTTGTCCCAACCAAAAATAAATCACGAAGAAATTAATGGAAAACCAAGGCCCAAGACCCCTTTTTCTCTATAATTTTTACAACATGGTTTAATTATAGGTGGACACTTGGCATGATATGATTGAATGATAGGAGAAAATGGCAGGGTGACATCAACATGATGTAAGATATGGACATATGGTAGTCTAGGACAGTACCACATGGCATACAAATTTGACGGTTTCAAGTGTTCAAATGAGTCGAAAATGGATGATATGTGGCACCACTTGGAGTGTGACACATGGTTATTAGCACATCTGGAAGATAGGTCAACATAGTGGTAGATACACATCATCCCAGGCAATTTATGATTGGTTCATGTACAAATTGAGAGATTCGACTGGCACACGAAATCCTGGAAGGTTTACCCTTTTGAAAATAAAGGCACTCGTGTTGTTTCCTTTAGGCTAACGTAACTCAGAGAAATGGTGGCAGAACAAGTGGGGTACAATTGGAAAAACAAACCAATCAGTGGTGCACAAGTGATTGGCATGCATTCCCATATGACACACAATTCTGAAGGTTACTTTCCAAGAGTTTTCATTATGGCACAATTTAAATTGTCTAGGGTGACTCAGTGTCAGGACATGGCGGTAAGTATGACGCAAGGCCCAATTATGTGATGTGGCAGGGCCACATATTCTCGGAAGGCTCCAGATTGTCGTATTGTTGGAAGAGGGTCCCATAGGGAGATATAAAATCGGAGCATTGACCCCGAAAGGTTCAAAAGGCACATCATCAATTTTTCATTAGGAAATAAAGTTGGGGGCTAATGGAAAGCCCAAGACTTGGTTTTGTGCGTGTTTGGTTATTAAGGGAGAAAATTTTGGAAATACGGGTTAAGCCCTCAAGGGTTAGAGCTCAAAGGGGCCCAACAAGTGGTCCAATAGTGGTTTCATGTGTTAAAGCAGCCAAGGGCCTAAGGGCTTGTTGTATTGAAAAGAGGCATTAAGGGCCCATTTAAAATGGGCCTTATGCCTTGCTCTCATGCATTTAGGTTGTGTAAAAAGCATTAGGGGCTAAGGGATATATATCAAGAAAAGTGATTATAAATGACATGAAGGGGTCAACAACAAGTTTAGTCATTTGCGCTATATTTGGAAAGTGTGCCATATGTTGCATTGCAACACACTTATGGTTAACATAGCTTAAACATGTCAGTAATTTTAGCTTAGATCCTTTGTATTTAGAATTTATGGCAAATTGGATTCTTGCTACAAAAGAGTTAACATGCTTAAATCAATCATCAACTACATTTGAAAATTGGTGTCAATAGAAAATTGGAGTCAATGGAAATTGCAGAAGAACATTGGATCAAGGCAACAAGAACCATGATTTACAAAGTGAATTTATGCAGTCTAGATCAAACAAAATAGTCCACACCTAAGTGTCCCTCATGCAATGAATAATTTAATGAGAATGGACTTAGGAGTTTTGTGATCAGATCAAGCTCAGAGAATCCATGTTGAAGTACATTATGAGCATTGTGAGCAACTAGTAAGCATAGAGAGCCATTTTGTGACATTAATATCACTGATAGTGTGTTGCAATAACTATAATAGAATGGAAAAACACAATGAAGAGGTTGGATTGAGTACGCTCTCAGGTAGAGTGATAAACTAATAGAGTGTAACAAAGGAAAAAAACTTAGTATTTTTATGGTGCAATGGGGGGAATGTAGTGTGTCAGTGAGTGAGGTCAAGTGTGTTTGTGCAACATGTGGAATGCAAAATTATTTTTGAGCTAAGTGGAGAGCTTTGGTGTGTAAGTGCATTGTTGTAAAAATGCCAAGAGAGCTAGAGGAGAATGATGGATAAGATTTGTTGATCATGATGACAGTATGAGGCCTGAGAGTAGACAACAGAGGGTTGCTACAGAGTGGACAAAGTGAGGAGAAGGGTAGGCATATGCTGCTAAGAATGAAGGATAAATTTTTAGCAAATGGAAACTTGAAATTAGGCCAAGTGGGTGCCATTATAGAGAGGATAGGTTTCCTTATTAAGTATGGGTTGGACACTACAAAACAGGGAGTTGGAGATTCCATCTTAGTGGATATATGAAGAGAGATTAGGGGTTGGTGCATCCTGCAAGTTGGTACTTGCAAAAAAATCCATGAAGCTGAAGGTTAGTGATTGTAACAAATCCAAGAATTTGGTGCTTCAGTTGGTGCTTCTATTAAGTTGATTAGGTGTCTATAGAAGAAGGGAGTTGGTGCTTCCTGATAATGGGTGCTAGAAAACAACCTAATGGATTTGGTGCTTCCTATGAGTGGGTTCTCACCAAAATTGATGTAAATAGAGCAGGAGCTCATATTTTACTTCATAATATAAACAAAGCTTTGGTGGTTTTTCTCCCGAAATGGTTTCCATGTTAAACATGTGTCTCTTATATGTATGTTAATCATGGTGTGTGTGTTCATGTGTTGATTTGTATTGTTGTTATGTGATATTATTATGATGGCTCATATGAATGATTGTTAAGAATGAATGAGAATATAAAATGGCATTAAAAACAAAAATTGGCCTTAATACTAATTCACCCCCCACTTTCTCAGTATTAAACATTGTTTCCAACATCACCTAGAGTTGGAATTCAGAGACATGGAGATGTTTTGAGAGTTGATTTGAGGATACTTGCTAAATTTAAGGTTAACCGTGATGGTTAGAGATGCATCTAGCCCTGATCTTGCACTTTTGGAGCCTTATTAGCCCTAAAAGAGCATGAGATTGTGCTTAGAGAGAATTTTTAGCTCACAAATGTAGTTAATTATTGGCTTATAATGTTCTATGAAATTATTTGGCTAGATTGTAACCCACTTACTTCATGTTCATTGAAAATCAAACTTTTCTAGGGCTTTTAGGAAAATTAATGGATGTGATTGACCTTATATAAATAGAGGATCTCTTCATTTTGTTTTAGCTTAAGCACTTGTAGATTTTCAACCTCCTTTAGAGAGCTTGAATTATTCTAATGTAACTCACTACTTGTGGAGATGTGATCTTTTTGGAGCTATTTCTATTGGAGAATCATTTGTGCCTTTTAGATGACTTTTTGGGATTAAAAGAACGTTATTTCTTGGAAAAAATTTAAGTTGAATTACATATTTTTAATTTTTTTTCATACGATGAATGTCTTCTATGGTTTTTCTATTATTCCATGTCCAAATGCAAAACTTATATGGAAATTATTTCTTGAAAATTGCATGATAAATTTATTTTCCTTGAATGCCACAAAGAACCTCCTAGAGATCTTTCCTATGCTCAATTTCTCCCCTCGTAGAAAAGTAGTCAAGGTTTATCAAGTGGAAACTAGGGTTTTCTCCCTTACTCCAAGCGTAAATTTAATTTCTCTTAAATTTGTCCCTCAAGACTCCATTACAAAAGTTGGGAAAGGCATTGGGATTCATTGTGGTGGTCAAAAATCGTAAAATCATATATTTTCCCTCATATTTTTTTTCTAAGTCCTTTAAGGTAAGTTGTTAGGCCTTGGGTAGAGGTTTAAGTTCAACTAGGGCAAGTTTTAGATAGACGTTGAGGATATCTTAGCTTGAATTTGGTTTGATTGGTCCATTACATTCAAAATATATCATTTTCCATGGTTGGATTTTCCCTAATAGGGTTGACATTACCATTTCTAAGAAACTTTTTCCCTAGAGAAACCCAAGCTTTGGTTAAGGCCTCAATTAGGGGCTTAAATTGAAGGTTTTTCATCTCCATTTGTTTGTTACATCATTTGTAAACCTCTTATTTATGCATGTATGACTAGGCACTCCTTTGTTGATCTTCATCTTGAAACCCTAGGTGTCAAATTCCTTCTCGAGGCTTTGTATATGGTATGCTACTCCATATAAGAAGTACCTTGTTTAGCCTATCATTCATATCATCTTGAGGTAATTAACCTAGAATTTCTTTAAGTGAAAATTGGGAAGCCTCTCGTGCGGTGAAATTTCACTAAAGAGTAGGAGGAGGATTACTGACATGACAGTGGCAATCCACCTCATTGTTGCATCTAGGTTTGACCCCTACCTTGTGAAGCATATCACAAGGCCTACTAGACTTTGAGGTAATATTCCTGCCGCCATTTCTAGGGAAGATTTGAGTCAAACTCTTTGTTATCCGAAGAATAATATTCGTTAAATTTGGAGAGAATAACTTATAAATGGCATTAACATCGATTCTCTTCTGGCATCTCCTACAGTTGATCCTCACATTTTCCCTAGTATTTCATCTAATGAAACCATAACATTAAGAAATAAAACTACTCAGAACATGCTTGTTGATACTTACACATCTCCCCTAGTTCAAAAGACTCATGTGCTTAGAAGTATCTATGTTGATACATCAACCTCTAACACCATGGCCAAACCATGCCTCATTACTACATTCAAGCCATTAGATGTTTTTGAATGATGTTGTCAATGATGCCAATATTGATCCTCAAATACTCTTAATATTTGTCTAGTTTGTATTGATTGGAAGCTCCAAATCACAAGAAGCCCTATGAATCCATAAATTCCATGCACTTGTTTAGGTAAATGAATGTAAAGGAAAATGATATTGATCATGATACCATCATCATTTGGTTCTCCTCGTCATGATGATTCCAACGGTATATGGCATTGCTAGTGGTTCATCCTGGTTGGGGAGATATGCTCAATCAAATATTGTTAATTTTTATGGTATGTTCTATGCTTGAAACAATTACTTCAATGTCTTATTAAGCCAATAACCATTCCTCTTCAAATTCCAATATCAATCACAAGTAACTTCAATAGAATCACTTAGCATTAACTCATTGACAGTAATTGTAGATAGAACATCATCAAAATTATGCACAAGAAGACAATCAGAGACAATGAACAAAGAGATTTAACCTAATGACAAGGGAAAACCCCACAAGGGGGAAAACCACACAAGGGGGAAAACCAAACCAATACTTCTTATTGATCAATAGCAAATGTTCAACAAAGACAGAAGATCCACTTTAGTACAGTAGTCAAAGTCAAAGTATAGACTTCTCAAAAAATTTGACCAGCCAATGATATGAATCTCAATCTAGTTCAATATAATTTTGGTCAATAGTTTGGAATAGACAACAATCAACATGCCCTAATCATTCTAGTCAATAGTGGTAAGATAGAATTCAAACAACCTCCAATTAATTCAGTCAATGCAACAAGAAACTCAACCTCTTCAACAAGTCAAAGTCAACCCAAAACATAGAAAAGAACATTCAAATTTTGGTCAACGGTCTGCGGTCAACATTGGTCAACCTATCCAAAATTCCTCATTTTGTGTGCCATTGAATTCAACCTGCCAAACTGAATTGCTCCAAGTCAAATCAGAGTGCTACTATCACAAAAGGTCCTTGGTGAATGCTGGTCAAAGGTAGTTGAAACTGGTAGTCAATGAAAAAGATAGAGATGCTTAGAAAATCCTCACACATGTGGAGAGAAGAAGGTTGCCTCAAATGTGCAGACCAATAACATGATGTGAGAGAAGGTATGTTCCAAAATGAGGTGACCATATGTTATATTTATAGTGGTTAACATAGGGTCAAGAGACATGTCATTTCACCAATGGGGTTTGTTAATTTTTGCAACTAGGGTCAAATTTTACATTGAATAGATCAAATGACTGAGATAGTGCTTGCATTAAATTCCTCTTTTCAAGAGGGCCAAAGTTGACCTAAATATCACCCAATTTGGTCAAGTGGAAGTTAAGTTTTGAATTATTTTATTCATACATACATTATGGAATGGGTCGGCCCTAACCACTTGGGTAACTGCTTCGGTCAACCTTAACCCCAAGTAAACCCTTAGTAAATCCTATAAATAGAAGTGACCTCAAATTCGTTTCATCACATTGATCAAGTCATTTTTCTATTCTTCTCTTTTGTCTTGGTTCGCATAGGTTCAATGAAAGCAGTTCGCACAAGGGTCTGAAATCACTAGCGAGAGGTTCACTCTGAGTTAGGGTTTTCTGGGTTCTAGATGCTGGCAAAGAATAGGGAATTTTAGTCCCTAGATTCTAGAACTAAAAGAACAAGACATTATCCATGGCGCCCTAGACGTCATCATACCGTCTTATGAGATCGTCCAAGGGTTTAGTGTTAGAATGGGCTGCATTGGTCCCTGGACGCTCACACAGAGCATCCCAGAGAGCATCCGGGTCATCCCAGATGCACGCACAACAACAGTAAGGGAGCTTCCAAGGCTTTCTAGTGTATTTCACCTGAGACTCATGCACAAATTCTTCCTGAGAGTGAACGAGCAGTCACAGTCACCCTCATGCAGTGCCTGAGAGAGCATCCAGTGTGTTTCAGACGCACACATACATTTTTGATGAGAGCATTCCTAGTTCAGATCTAGGGTTTGATATCTTGGTTTCAGTTGGCTTCAGTGATCTGGTGGATTTGAGTTTCTCTCTAATGTTATACAAATCTGTAGATCTGATTTGTTTGTATCCGATGTAAACATATGTATTGGGCTCATTCTACTCTCTATTGAAATCTTTTTATGACGATCTATTAAAGAAGAATATTTGAAAGGGTTTCCCCCTTGTGGGTTTTTTCCCTAGTCTTGGAGAAATTTGTTGTCTCTTATGGTTGTGCTATTGCTTTCTTTGTCACTGCATACATTGTTATTTCTTTAGTTACATTTGTGATTGGTTATACTGCTAATAATTAGATGCATTGTTAATAAAGAAGTAATTTGGACTAAAGTAAATGATACACAATAGAACAATCAGGAATTTTAACATGGTATCAGAGCTGAGGTGAAGGACAGGCCCAAAATAAGACAAGCATTGAAGCCCTCTTTTTCAGAAATCATTTCCTAGTTGACATCAGAATATCGTCCTCTACCTTCAAGGAGCATGAAAATTTGGGTGATGCATCAAACTTTGCTTCATGGAAAGTTAGATTAGAGATCATAGCTGACAAAAATGATGTGCTAGAATACATTCAAGGAAGGATGCTCAAGCCTCCATAAAATGCTTCTGCTTCCCTCAAGAACGGGTACAAGAAAGGTGAGTCCAAAGAAAAGAAAATTATAGATGATGTATTACAAGATCATTTACTTGCATATGTTTGGAATTTAAGAAAGTCTAAAGATATGTATGACAAAATAGCCGGCATGTATGAAATCAACAAATTTAATGAGATCATCACCTTGAAAGATTAACTCAAGGAAACTAAGATGAACAACATAGAAGTTGTCCAATCTTACATTATGAGGATTTCTCGCCTTAGAGATTAATTGCAGAGAGTTGGAGAAAATGTGTCTGACAAGGAGCTAGTAGTTGTGACTCTCAGAGTTATCCCTCCTATTTGTGAAACCTTCATTACTATGATCATCAACAACAATGTCCTTCCATCATTTGATGAAATTGTTGGGAAGCTCACTCAAGAATAATCAAGGATGATAGCAAGAGGAAGGATTCAAAAACATGAAGAGGGAGAGCCTGTTGCATATATTACTCATGGTAAAAGGAAGAAGGAAAAAGGAGGTCCATCAAGGAAGACTCCTTCTCAGATTACAAAAGGAAGGAATGATAAATTGTTATCTTATGTTGAATGCTTCAATTTCCACAAGAAGGGTCATTATGCACGAGACTGTCCCAAGAAAAAAAAGAGGCCACGCTACAACACTAGAGACAACCACAAAAAAAAAATAAGAACATACAATCAAAGAAATAACCGTGACAGAAGATATGAAAGAAGAAGAAGAAACTCTTCAAGCGACTATGAAGGAGGTCATCCTCCTAAAGAAGTCAAGGTATTCCATGTAGGAAAGTAATGTTGTAAATAAATTTGAATACATTCTTATTTCTGCACTTACTATTTCTTCTCCATCAGATTCGTGGGATAGTTGGTTGGTTGATAGTGGGGCCACTCATCATTTCTCTAGTTACAAGGAATTCCTCTCTAATCTGGTAGAGAGGGAGGATAAGATAAAGATAATTCTTGGAGACAACTCCACTCATCCCGTGAAAGGTTCTCGGTCCGTGAAAGTTTAGTTGAATTATGGGTAATCAGTTATGTTTCATGATGTTGTATGTACCGGGATTAATGAAGAATAAGGTATCTATCCACATTGGAAGATAAATGGATGAGGGTTTCCTTCATCAAAGGGAAATTTTTGACTTGTCCTGCTGATTCACCTACGAGAGATGCATTCACATTAGGATCTAGATTTAAAGGACTCTATAGAGTCATTAGAATACCTCTTCTAGGATTGGTTCATAATACCAATCATCTGAGTGAGTTATGGCACCATAGGTTGGCTCATATACATTATGATGCACTTCTGAAGTTGAAGAAATTGGTCTCAGGTATTCCCAATGTTCAAGCTCATCATGATGGAGTTTGTCTAAATTGTGCAACTGGAAAGAAAATAAGGGAGCCACTTCCCTCTAGTAAGAACAAGAAAAATGACATCCTTCATCTCATTCATTCTGATATATGTGGTCAGATGCATGTATATTCTGTTGGTGTTTATCTCTACTACATCACCTTTATCAACAACTTCTCAAGAAAGACATGGATATATTATCTTAAGCACAAGGATGAAGCCTTTGAAACATTCAATGAATTCAAAGCCTTGATCGAAAATCAATCAGGATATAGAATCAAACTCTTTAGGTCCGATAATGGAGGGGAATACGTGTCAAAAGAATTCATAGCATTTTTCAAGAAAAAAGGGATCAAGAAAGAAACAATTGTGTTATATAATCCTAAATATAATGGTCTAGATTAAAGGAAGAACATGTTTATATTGGAGGCTTCCCGTGCTATGCTTCATGATCAAAAGGTGCCAAAGTTCCTTTTGGTTGAAGCTACATCTACTGTTGTATATGTTCCAAAAAGGGTGCCTCATCAAGCATTAGAAAACAAGACCCCAAAAGAAATATTCACAAGTATCAAGCCTGATATTAGCCATCTTCGTGTATTTGGATGTCCTTTATATTTTCATGTGCTGAAGGACAAAAGGAACAAATTGGAAGCTAAAGGAAGAAAAAGTACGTTTGTGGTTATTGTGAAAATTCTAAAGAATATAGAATTTATATTCTTGGTCAGAGGAAGGTTAAAATTAGCAGGGACATAACATTCAATGAAGATGCAGTTCTTGGAAAAGCAAGAGATCTTCCTCCACCTCCTCCTCCCAAGGAAGAGAATGATGATGGGGATATAATGGATGGTATGTCCATGCCCGAGTCCATTATGGTTGATGATCCCATGGAGCCTATAGATCTATTAGATCCTCCTCCAAGTGATTGTCCTACTAGGAAAATACCACTTTGGCTTCATGGTACTTTATAGGATATTGAAAGAAATGTCCCCATTTGTAGATCATTCAAAGAAAGGAAGAAACCATGAAGGTATCAGGGATATGTTGCAGCTATGAGCACTATGATTCAAGATGAACCATCCTCATTTGAAGAAGTGGTAAAAAAACAAGTTTGGAAGGATGTTATGGCTAAGGAATATGAATCAATTGTGAAAAATGATGTATGGGATGTTATGCCCAGACTGGAAGGGAAGTCTGTTGTGACTTCAAAGTGCCTATTCAAGATCAAACATGGAATTGATGGTAGCATTGAGAAATACAAAGCAAGGTTCATAGCTCGAGGATTCTCTCTTAAAGAGGGAGAATATTACGATAACATATTTTCTCCTGTAGCTCGATATACAACCATCCATTCTATAGTTTTCCTTGTTGCAATTCAGGGATGGAATCTTCATTGAGATGGATGTAAAGACTGCATTCCTTCACGACATGTTATAGGAAGAAGTATATGTTGAAAAACCACAAGGATTATAGGTGGAAGATCAAAAAACACATGTTTTCATATTAAATAAGGAATCGTATGGTTTGAAGCAAGATCCTTGATCTTGGTATGCATGCATTGACAACTACTTAGTGAATATGGGATTCACAAGAAGCAATGTCAATCCCAACCTCCACTTTAAGGTAGTTCAAGGTATGCCATTGATTTTGGTTTTATATGTTGACGATCTATTCTTGATAGGTAGTAAGCCTCTGATAATCGAGTGTAAGAGGAAGGTAGCCTCTGAATTTCAGGTGAAAAAACTTGGTCTCATGCACTACATTTTAGACCTTTAGGTGTGGAAAAAGCCTGGAGAGATTCTCCTTTCACAAGGAAAATACGTTGTGAAGCTGTTTGTAAATATTTAGAATGACTGAATGGAAATCCATGGTTACAACAATGGAAATGAACTTGAAGAATTTATGTGGAGATGTTGTAGGACAAGCCCAAGAAAATTCATCCAGGTATAGACAATTGATTGGGGCTCTAATGTTCCTTATGAACACTCGTCTAGACATATGCTATGTAGTAAACACATTGAGTCAATTCATGACCAAGCCCCTCCACACACATTGGATAACTATCAGACACATATTGAGATATTTTCATGGGTTGATAACACTTGGCCTGAGATATTCTGCCAAAAAGGTTCAACTTCATGGATACACTAATGGTGATTGGGTCGGAAATGTTATTGACAGGAAAAGCACATCTGGATGTTGTTTTAGCCTCGAATTTGCTGTGATATCCAAGATGAGAAGAAAACAAAATTTTGTAGCATTGAGCACCGTCGAAGTAGAGTACATTGTCGCTAGCATGGTTAGCTGCAAAGCAATATGGTTGAGAAAGATCTTTGGAGATCTATTTGAGCAAATCCTAGATACTACAATGATATACTACGAAAACAATAATGGAATCTGTTTGGTATAAAATACTATGTTTCATGAAAATTCCAAGCATATTGAGATTCAATATCACTTTATTCGAGAGATGGTGTAGAGGGGAACTGACAGTCTCCATCACATATCGACATATGAACAAGCTTTTGATATTCTCACCCAAGCATTACTAAAAGGAAAGTTCTTGGTCTTCAGAGAGAAGCTTGGACTAATGGATGTGATCCCTCAGAATAAACGACGACATTGATTGGGTACATTGAGCCAACTATTCCTACCATGTTTGAGCTCCCAAGGTGAGGAATTGAGATGGAGGGCTCCTGGGGTTGAGAGACCTATAGACAATAAGGTGTTACCCTTATATTTTACCCATAGGGTTGAAAAGTGTTGATCCCCTATCTTCATAGGGTCAGAGAATGCTTCTCCCTTGCTTGGTATTTGCAGAGTATACCCCAGTTGGCATCATACCCACAAGCATGCCACCTTGTTGGGAATATTGCTCCTTGTTTGGTCAACGAGTTAAGAGTGTACAACCTAATTCGATTATGATGTAGATGATCTACCACATGACTACTGATATTCATTGTTGGGAAGATCAGTAGGCAATAGGATTGGGTTGAGAATTACTCCCCTTTTGAGATTCTAGGTTGAGGGTAAGTTCCCCAATTTATTTCAGGGTTGAGGATGTGCTCTCCTATATGATGTGTTATCCTATTGCTCAATATGGGTGGAATTTATTTCTCCTGGATTCTTCTTCTTCTAGATTTGAGAAAGTTTCAGTAGATAGAGTCGTGCAGAGACAGTCAAAGTATTACTCCAACATTGGCAGATGGAGTTCTTCCTAGTTGAGAGGGTGTTAATTTTTGAAACTAGGGTCAAATTCCACATTGGAAAGACCAAATGATTGAGATAATTCTTGCATTAAATTCCTCTTTTTGAGAGGATCAAATCAACCTAAATATCACCCAATTTGGGCAGGCAGAAATCAAGTTTTGAATTATTTTATTCATACATACATTATGGAATGGGTCGGGCCTAACCACATGGGTAACTGCATGGGTCAAAATTAACTCCAGGTAAACCCTCAAGAAAGCGTATAAATAGAAGTGACCTCAAGTTCATTTCATCACATTGATCAAGTCATTTTTCTATTCTTCTCTATTGTCTTGGTTCGCACAAGTTTGACAGAAGGAGTTTGCACAAGGGTTTGAAATCTTTGGCAAGAGGTTCGCTATGAGTTAAGGTTTTTTGGGTTCTAGATGCTGGCATAGAACAAGGAATTTATTCCTTGGACACTGGCATAGAGTGGAAAATACGACGTCTAGAGAGCCCTAGATCCTGGCAGACCGACTTATGAGAACATCTAGGGGTTCGGAGTTACATCAGGCTGCATTAGTCCCCAGATGCTCGCATAGAATGTCCCAGAAAGCATCTAGGCCATCCTTGATGAACACATAGAAATAGTAAGGGAGAGTCCAAGGGTTTCTAGTGTATTTCACCCTATACGCATGCACAAAGTCTTCCTCAGAGCGACTGAGCAGTCACAGTCGCCCTCACACAGTGTCCGAGAGCGCATCCAGGGTAATTCAAACGCACACAGACAATTTTTATGAGAGCATCCCTATTTTAGATCTAGGGTTTGATATCTTGGCTTCAGTTGGATTCACTGATTTGGTGGATCTAGGTTTCTCTTTGATGTTATACAGATCTGTAGATCTGATTTATTAGTATCCATTGCAAACATATGTATTGGGCTCATTGTATTCTCTGCTAAAATCTTTTTATGACGACCTATTAAAGAAGAAGATTTGAAAGGATTCCCCCTTGTGGGATATTCCCTGGTCTTGGACCAATCTATTGTCTCTAATGGTTGTGTTATTTTCTTATTTTTCACTGCATACATTGTTCTTTCTTAAGTTACATTTGTGATTGGTTATACATCGTTGACATGTAGATGAGGTCGACTTGAAGAAAGGGCATTTGCGGGTGAGAGAAATTTCTAATTTTGGAGGATAATGGAGATGACATCAAAGGAGATCCAAATGTGAAATGATCCATCATAGGAGGGGTTTCTAAGTGGGGGAATTAGCCCCTAGTTGCACTCTTAAACACTCCTTCTCAACTAAGTGTTAATTCTTGCAACTAGGGTAAAATTCCATATTGAACAACTCAGTTGACCAAGATGATGCTTGCATTAAATTCCTATTTTCTAGAGAATGAAAATTGACCCAAGGATAACCTAATTTGGTTAAGTGGAAGTTAAGTTTTGAATTATTGTATTCATTCATTCATTATGGAGCAGGTCATCCCTAACCACTTGGGTAACTTCTTGGGTCAATCTCAACCCCAATTAAACCCTTGAGAAAGCCTATAAAAGGAAGTGACCTCAATTTAATTACAACACGCTTGATCAAGACATGTCTCTATTCCTCTATTTTGTTATGGCTCGCACAGGTTCGTTAAAAGGAGTTCGAACAGACTATGAAATTATAGGCGAAATATTCGCTCTAGGTTAGGGTTTTTTGGATCTCGGTCACTAGCACAAAACATAAATTTTTCGTCCACAGTCATAGACATGGAGTGGGAAAGAGAGTGACTCTAGCTCTTTGGTCGCTCAAAGACAGTTCAACGAGAGAAACTCTAGGTTCATAGTCAGATCAAAAGATCCCAGCTTCCGGTCGCTCGCACAAGATAGCTTTAGGAGCAACGCTGCCATCTCGGTGGCTCACACAACAATGGTAAGGGAGTGAATTTGGGTTTTAGTTGTTCATTTCCACAATCGCTCGTATCAAGACCTCTTGAGAGAAACCCTACAGTCACAGTCTCTCTCATAAAGTGACAGAGAGAGTCACCAAGGAGTTTCAGTCGTACACATTTAGTCGTGATGAGGGCAACTAAAGTTCAGTTCTAAGATTTGACACCTTGGATTCAATTAAATTCAATGATCTGGTAGATCTGGGCTTCTCTCTGTTGTCATAACATATATGAAGATTCTGATTTATTGTTATCTGCTACAAATCATATGTATTGGGCTCATTGTACTCACTGCTGAAATATTTTTATGACAATCTACTAAAGAAGAAGATTTGAAAGGGTTTCCCCTTGTGGTGTTTTTCCCTGGTCTTGGACCAATATGTTGTCTCTTATGGTTTTACTGTTGTCTTGTTTGTCACTGAATATATTGTTCTTTCTTTAGTTACATTTATGATTGATTATACTACTAATAGTTGGATGCATTGTTAATGAAAATATAAATTGGGTTGAAGTAACCGATACAACTTAGAACAATCAAAAAATGTAACATGGAATCAGAGCTAAGGTGAAAGGTAAGCCCAAGAGAAGACAAGCTTTAAAGCCCTCTCCTTCAAAAATCAGATTGCCTATTCAAGGTCAAGATGTCATCCTCTACCTTTAAGGAGCATGAAAATTTGGGTGATGCATCAGATTTTGCTGCATGGAAAGTCAGATTGGAACTCACAGTGGACAACAATGATGTGCTAGAATACATTCAAGGAAGGATACCCGAGCCTCCAGAAAATTCTTCCGCTTCTCTCAAGTACGGGTACAAGAAAGGTGAGTCTAAAACAAATCAAATTATAGCTGATGGTTTGCAAGATAATTTACTTTCTTATGTTGGGAATTTAGTAAAGTGTAAATATATATATGATAAGATAAATAGCATGTATGAAGTCAACAACTTGAATGAGATCATCACCTTGAAATATCAACTCAAGGAGGTTAATATGAACAAAGGAGAATTTGTCCAATATTACATTATGAGGATCTCTCGTCTTAGGAATCAAATGCAGAGAGTTGGAGAAATTGTACTTGATAGGGAGCTAGTAGTTGTGACTCTTAGAGGTCTCCCTCCTATTTGGGAAACCTTCATTACTACTAGAAGCAATAGTAATTTCCTTTCGTCATATGATGAGATCGTTGAAAAACTCACTCAAGAATGATCAAGGATGATAGCAAGAAGAAGGATTCAAAAGCATGAAGAGGGAGAGCCCACTGCATACATCACTCATTGTAAAAGGAAGAAGACAAGAAGAGGTTCATCAAGGAAGCTTCCTTCTCAAAATACAAAAAGAAGGAATGACATATCAACATCTCATGTTGAGTGCTTCAATTTTCACAAAAAGGGTCATTATGCACGAGATTGTCCTCAGATAGGAAAGAGGCCACACTACAACACTAGAGGAAATGACAATAACACAAGAATAAAATACTATCAAGGGAATAATTATAATAGAAAATATGACAGAAGAAAGGGAGACTCCTCAAGCGACCATGAAGAAGATCATCATCCTAAAAAAAAATCGAGGGCTCCTAGGTATGAAAGTAATGTTGTAAATAAATTTGAATACATTCTCATTTATGCTCTCACTAGTTCTTCTCCATTTGATTCGTGGGATAGTTGGTTGGTTGATAGTGGGGCCACTCATCATTTCTATGGTTTTAAGGAAGTCCTCTCAATCTGGTAGAGAGGGAGACTAAGATAAAGATCACTCTTGGAGACAACTCTACACACACTGTGAAAGGCTTTGCGTCTGTCAAGTTTCACTTGAATTCTCAGAAATAAGTTATGTTGCATGATGTTATGTATGTATCAGGATTAATGAAGAATCTGGTATCTATATCCACACTGCAAGATAAAGGGATGAGGTTTTCCTTCATCAAGGGTAAATTTCTAACTTGGCCTACCGATTCACCTATGAGGGATGCCTTCACACTAGGATTGATATTTGAAGGAATCCATAGGGTCACTAGAAGACCTCTCCTAGCATTGGTCCATAATACCAATCATTTGAGTGAATTATGGTACCACAGACTGGCACATCTTCACTATGATGCACTTTCAAAATTGAATAAATTGGTATCTGGTATTCTCGATGTTTAGGCTCATCTTGATGGAGTTTATCCAGGTTGTGCAAGTGGAAAGAAAACAAGGGGACCATTTCCCTCTAGTAAGAAAAATACTCATGACATCCTCCATCTCATTCATTCTTATATATGTGGTCCAATACTTGTACATTTTTTTGGTGTTCATCTATACTACATAACCTTTATTTGATGACTTATCAAGAAAGACATGGATATGCTATCTTAAGCACACAGATGAAGCCTTTGAAACATTCAAGGAATTCTAAGCCTTGATCCAAAATCAATCAGGAAAAAGAATCAAAGTCTTCAAGGCCTCTCAATGGAGAAGAATACATGTCAAAAGAATTCATAGCATTTTTCAAGAAAGATGGAATCGAGAAGGAAATGATTGTGCCATATACTCCTGAACAAAATGGTCTAGCTGAAAGAAAGAACATGTCTATATTAGAAGTTACCCGTGTTATGCTCCATGATCAAAATGTGCCAAAGTTCCTTTGGGTCGAACCTACATCTACTGTTGTATACATTCAAAATAGGGTGCCTCATCAAGCATTTGAAATCAGGACTCCTGAAGAAATATTCACAACATTAAGCCTGATATCAACCATCTTCGTTTATTTGGATTCCTAGTATATTTTCATGTGTCAAAAGATAAAAGGAACAAATTGGAAGCTACTTGTAGAAACTGTATGTTTGTGGGTTGTTGTGAAAATTATAAAGCATATAGAATTTATACTCCTAGTCAGAGGAAGGTCGAAATTAGTAGGGACATAACATTTGATGAAGGTGCAGTTCTTGAAAAAGAAAGATATCTTCCTCCACCTCCTCCTCCCAAGGAAGAGAATGATGACTAGGATATTCTGGATGGTTTGTCCGTACCTGCGTCCAATATGGTTGATGATCCCATAGAACCTATGGATCTTTTAGATACTCCTCCAAGTGATCCTCCCTCTAGGAAGAGACCACTTTGTCTTTGTGATACTTTACAAGATTCTGAAAGAAATATCCCAATTCGTAGATCATTCAAAGAAAGGAAACAACCATGCAAGTTTTAGGGATATGTTGATGTTATGAGTAATATGATTCATGCTGAACCTGTGCACATTCGAAAAATCAATAAAAGAACCAGTTTGGAAATATGCTATGGTTGAAGAATATGAATCAATTATGAAAAATTATGTATGGGATATTGTACCTAGACTGAACAGGAAGTTTGTTGTGACTTCAAAATGGCTATTTAAAATCAAACATGGAATTGATGGCATCATTAAGAAATATAAAGCAAGGTTTTGTAGCTCGAGGCTTCTCTCGGAAAAAGGGAGAATATTATGATGACATATTTTCTCTTGTAGCTCGATATACAACCATATGTTCTATAGTTTCCCTTTGTGAGTCAAGGATGAACTCTTCATCAGATGGATGTAAAGACCACATTCCTTCATGGCATGTTACAGGAAGAGGTATATGTTGAACAACCACAGGGATTCGAAGTAGAAGAGTGAAGAACATATGTTTGCAGATTGAAGAAGCCATTATATGGATTGAAGCAAGCTCCCTGAGCTTGGTATTCTCACATTGGTAGTTACTTAGTGAAGCTGGGATTCACAAGAAGCAATGTCGTTCCCAACCTTTACTTCAAGGGAGTCCAAGGCATGCCACTGATTTTATTTTTATATGTTGACAATCTATTTTTGACAGGTAGTGCATCCCTGATAATCGAATGTAAGAGGAAGATAGATTTTGAGTTTGAGATGAAATCCCTTGGTCTCATGCACTACATTTTGGGCCTTGAAGTATGGAAAAATCTTGGTGATATTTTCCTTTCACGAGGAAAATATGTTGTAAATTTTTTGGAAAGATTTGGAATGACTGAATCTAAATCCATGATTATACCAATGGAAATGAACTTCAAGAAGTTTTGTGGAGATGTTGCAGGACCATACTTAGAAAATCCATCCTAGTATAGAAAACTGATTGGGGTTTTGCTATTCCTTATGAACACTTGTCTAGGCATATGCTATGCAATAAAGTTATTGAGTCAATTCATGACCATGTTGAAAATAATACTGAGAGGGGGGGTGAATCAGTATTATCTAGTTCTTTTAACAAATCTTCATTATTTACACTTTGAATTATTTTTGCATATCAGTACCATAAAATAATGAGCAAGAAAAACAGACAGTCACATCAAAGAACACCAGATATAAGGTGGAAACCCAATGTGGGTGAAAACCACCTGCTGAAATATGTCTCTATCTTCTTTCAAATTAGAAGCTCCTTTTACAATGGTCTTGTACTGGTGCAGTCCTTTACCAGTACGCAGGCTACAAACTGCAGAGAGCTACAACTCTCTCTCGTTTTCCAGTCTCTCCTGGAAGGGAGCTACAACCCCTTACTTCTTTTCTTTCATGGACCACTTTTCATGAATTTTCAAACTGGATCCATAAACGTCAAATAATCATCAAGTACCAGTAAGTCACCCAGATAACCATATCCACAATAACAGTAAACTAAACCCAGAACACCTTATCAACAAAAAAACTAGTCAACAAAAGATCTTAAGACATACGCAATTTCCTTTTCTCTAGCCTGCGTCGCTACACACTTCACCTTATGTGGCGCCATGCACCTCCACAGCTGCACCTTCTGTGGCGTCGCGCACCTCCGCAGCTGCGCCTTCTGTGGCGCCTTCACACTGCGCCTTCTGTGGCACCTCTGTGGCGTCTCCTGTGGCGCCTCTGCACTGCACCTTCTGTGGCACCTCTGTGGCGTCTCCGCACTGCGCCTTCTATGGCACCTCTGTGGCGTCTCTGCATTGCGCCTTCTGTGGCGCCTCTGTGGCGTCTCCGCAATGCGCCTTCCGTGGCACCTTCACACTGTGCCTTCTGTGGCGCCTCAGCACTGCGCCTTTTGTGGCGCCTCTGTGGCGTCTCCTGTGGCGCCTCTGCACTTCCGCAGCTGCAGCGCTCGAGAGATCACCCTTCACAGATTCGCTTTCCACTTCACTTTCATATAGATCGAGCTTTTGAAACAATAACTCAATATTACAGATCTTAAGATATTCAACCCAAAAGCATACACAAGCCAAATGATCTCCTTTGCTTTATATAGGCAAGCTCTTCCTCAAATCATGGACCAATACCACGGACCAAAACCATAATAACACAATACCGTCGGCTAAATACCAAAGGTTAAACATAAGGAACCCCACGTGTGCGCGCTTTACTGCCTTGAAGTGTGTGCACTGGGGGTACGCACCTCATGAATGGGTAACCTGCGTGTCTGGACGCGGTCCCTGCACGGCGTACCTTTGGGTACGCATCTTCTGAACTGTTCTCTTGCGTACTTCTTAATTCTCATCATATTGAGAGCCATGCCATGGGTGTTGCCATCAAGTACAACATCTGTAACATATAACCACACCAGAAACATAATGCCAACAGACCGAGTCTGCCACTCACATTAGATAGCTACCAGACACATATTAAGATATTTGCATGGGTTGATCAACTTCGCTTGAGATATTCTACAGGAAATGTTCAACTTCATGTATACTCTGATGTTGATTGGGTTGGAAATGTTATCGACAAGAAAAGTACATCTGGATGTTGTTTTAGCCTTGGATCTGCCATTATATCCTAGACAAGAAGGAAACAAAAGTCTGTAGAATTTAGAACAACCGAAGCATAATATATTGTCGCTAGCATGGCTAGTTGTGAGGCAGTCTAGTTAAGAAAGCTCTTTGGAGAGTGATTTGATCAAGTCCTAAATAGAACATTGATATACTGTGACAACAAGAGTGGAATTCATTTGAAATAAAATCCTTTGTTTCATGACAAGTCCAAGCATATTAAGATTTGATATCACTTCATTCGAGACATGGTGCAAATAGGAGTTATCAAGATCCATCACATATCGACAAGTGAATAGATTGCATATATTCTCACCAAGGAATTACCAAAGAGAAAGTTCTTGATTTTCAAAGAAAAACTTGGACTAATGGATGTAGCCCCTCCAGATAATGGGCAACATTAATCGAGGACACTAAGCATACTCTTCCCACCCTACTTGAGCTCCCAGGGTGAGGAATTGAGATAGAGGGCTATTAGGGTTGAGGGAACTCTAGACAATAGGGCTCTACCTTATATGTTACCCAAGGTAGAAGAATGTTTCTCCCCTATCTTTATAGGTTCGGATAATACTACTTCCCTCTTGGTCTTTACATAGTATACCCCAATTGGAACCATACCCTCAAGCAGGCCACCTTGATGGGAATATCGCTCCTCATTTTTGCAAACGAGTTGAGAGTGTACTTGGGTTGACAACCCAATTAAATTATGATGCAAGTGTTCTACCACATGACTACTGAGGGTCGTCATTGGGAAGATCGGTAGGCAATAGGATTGGGTTGGAGATGTGCTCCCCTGTATGGTATGTAATATTATTGCTCGATACGTGTGGAATATATTTCTCCTCTATTCTTCTTCTTCTTCTAGATCTGAGAAATTTTTCAGTAGATAGAGTTGAGTAGATATAGTCAAATCATTACATGATGATGCGAAGATCAACTAACAAAAATTGGTAGGTGGAATTCTTCCTAGTTGAGAGGGAGTGTTAATTCTTGCAACTAGGGTCAAATTACACATTAAACAACCCAGATGACCAATATGATGCTTGCATTAAATTCATCTTTCCAAGAGGACCAAAATCGACCCAAAGATCACCTAATTTACTTAAGCAGAAGTTAAGTTTTGAATTATTTTATTCATTCATCCATTATGGAGCAGGTTGGCCCTAACCACTTTGGTAACTTCTTGGGTCAATCTCAACCCTAAGTAAACCCTCAAGAAAGCCTATGAAAGGAAGTGAACTCGAGTTAATTTCAACACACTTGATCAAGACATGTTTTTATTCTTCCATTTTGTTTTGGCTCGCACAAGTTCGTCAAAAGGAGTTTGCACAAAGTTCAAAATTACAGGCAAAAGGTTCGCTCTCGGTTAGGGTTTTTTGGATCCCAATCACTGGCATAGAATATAATATTTTTGTCCATGGTCACAGACATAGATTGGGCAAGAGAGTGACTCCAGCGCTCTGTTCTCTCGGAGACAGTTCAGTGACAGTGACTCTCGGTTCAAAGGCAGATCAGAAGGTTCTGGTCCCCGGTTGCTCGCATAAGGTAGCCCTGGGAGTGACCCTGCTATCTTGGTCACTCGAACAACAAGGTAACGTGGCAACTTTGGATTTTATTTTTTTAGTGCCATAGTCACTCTTATCAGTACCTCCTGAGAGTGACTCTATAGTCACAGTCGCTCGCATACAGTGACAAAGAGAGCAATCAAGGAGTTTTAATCATGCACAGTCAGTTGTGATGAGGGTGACGAGAGTTTAGATCTAAGATTTGACATCTTTGATTTAATTAACTTCAATGATCTGGTAGATCTGGGTTTCTCTCTATTGTTATAACAAATATGTAGATTTGTAGATCTTATTTATTATTATCCGTTGCAAATCATATGTATTGGAATAATTGTACTCACTATTGAAATCTTTTTATGATGATCTCCTAAAGAAGAATATTTGAAAGGGTTTCCCCCTTGTGGGGGTTTTCCCTTGTCTTGGACCAATCTGTTGTCTCTTAGGGTTGTGTTTTTGTCTTCTCTATCACTACATATATTGTTCTTTCTCCCGTTACATTTATGATTGATTATACTAATAATAATTGGATGCATTGTTAATGAAAAGATAAATTGGGCTAAAGTAATTGATACAACATAGAACAATCAGAAAATTTAATACTAAGGATGAATTCCACCTATCAACATCGATCCATTGTTATGTCATCATATACCATATTTGCAACTTGCCTCGTCTCTATTGAAGATTGATATCATAGACTAATAAGAAAGGATCAAAAGAGGGTGGGTCACAAAACCCTGCCACCCTCACCAAGAATGACAGAGGCAAGTCTTCATGTCCAAAGGTAGAACCCCTACCATGCTTGATCCTTAGTGATCAAGCTATTGAACATAATGCATCTTAGTCATAGGGACAAGTACTTGATGTGTCCATTGGTAGTACTAATTAACCCTAACCACTTTTCCCAACTCATTAGACAAATAATAGGTACTTCCCAAGAGTCCTAGACTGCAAGGGTAGGATGTGTGCAGGGATATCCACAGGATAAGTTGAACCACTCACCCTATTCTCACATATTAGGGTGTTTACTCCACAGGGGAAGGTGAACCACTCACCATGTGCTCATATAGATCCAAAAAGTACCCCAGGCCCCAGGAGCTCCCAAAGCTCAATGACCAACTCAAGTGGGACCCTCATGGGAGGGTCTTTCCATGAATCCAAGTCTCTCTCGAAAGGATAAGAACTTGGCCTTCCCCAAAGGATTTGTGAGGATGTCAGCAACATATTTATCCATCCTGATGTGTTGGAGCCTTATTTCTCCCTATTTTACCATATCTTGAATAAAGTGGTACCTAATATCAATATGTTTTTACCGGTCATGGAACACGAGATTCTCTGAAATGCAAATCCCAGTTTAATTTTTGCAATAAATGATGGTGGTATCCATCACGTGCTCAAATATCTCACTAAGGATCTTCCTCAATCAAATGGCCTCACAACAAGCCATACTAGTTGTAATATATTCGTCCTCAGCGATGCTTAGTGCAACAAAATTTTATTTTCGGCTCATCCATGAAATTGAAGTGGACCCAAAGAGAAGTGACACCCAAATGTGCTTTTATTATCCACCACATTGCCAGCCTAGTTGACATAAATACATCCATGTAGTCTCAAATCGTCGGTAGTGTATCTTAGTTCATAGTTGAAAGTACCATGAAGATATCTTATAATATTCTTTGTAGCAAACCAATGTATATGATGAGGCTCAACCATATATTGACTTAATGTATTAACAAAAATTCATAAGTCTAGTCATGAGTTCACCAAGAACATCAAAGCTCCCACAAGTTGTCTATATTCAATAGGATTTTTGAAATCTAGACCAGTAACACTTCCACACAACTTCTTGAAATTTAGTTCCATCGGTGTAGTCACTAACTTACATTCCACCAGGCCACATCTTTCTAACAACTTCATAATATATTTCCTTGAGAAAGGAAAATTTCACCTTCCTTTTGCTAGACCTTCAAGCATGGGAAGTAATGCATCAATCCTAGATTCACCTCAAATTCGAAAGTCAACTCCATCTTACATTGATAAATGAGAGGGTTTGCACCAATCAGAAATAGATCATCAACATATTAGACCAAAATAAGTGGCATGTCCTTTTCAACCTTTAAGTATAAGTTTGGATCAACATAGTTCCTTGTAAATCCCAACTTCATGAGATAGCTATCAATACTCTCATACCAAGCCCTAGGGGATTGATATAACCCATAGAGGGATCTCTTCAACTTTCATTCATGTGTCCTTCTATCTTGCTCTTCAAATCCCTGAGGTTGTTCAAACTAGAATTCTTCCTTAAGTGAGGCATGTAAAAATGTGGTCTTGACATCCATTTGATGAAAGCCCCATCCTTATTTTGTAGTAAGAGAAATTATGGATCGTATAGTGGTGTATTGAGCAACTAGTGCAAATATTTCATCATAGACAACTCCTTCATTTTGAGAAAAGCCATGAGCCATGAACCTTGCCTTATATTTTTCTACACTTCCATCATCTCCATGTTTAATCTTATAGATCCATTTTTAAGTGACCACGAACTTTTCCTTGGGTCTATGCACCACTTCCCATACATTTTTCTTCATGATTGACTCATATTCCTCAGCCATAGCATATTTCCATACCTGGTGCTCCACAACTTCTTCGAAAGTGCAAGGTTCAGTTTAAATGATAGTACTCATGGTAGCCAAGTACCCTTGATACCTAGTGGGCTTCTTAGTATCCCGAAATGTCCCTTTTAGAGCAATATGATTTTTAGCATCTCGAAGTGTATCCTAGAGCCATAGTGGTTTTTCTTTGAGGTAGAAGGATCAAAAGGAGGTGGATTGAGTGGATCCATTGGGCCATCAACATTAGGCATGGGTGCATCCATCAAAGGTTCTTCTTGACTTTTAGCAGTATCATCATCCTTCCTTGTGATAGGGAGATCCCTTGTTTTTTTGAGGGCAATGTCTTCATCAAAAGTAACATAACTACTCACATAATACACATCTCTTTAACCATGTACATAAATTCGATATGCCTTGGAATATTCACTATATCCAACAGATACACCTTTCTTCCTAGAGACTTCCAACTTTTCCCTTTTCTCCTTTGGTACATGAAAAGATATAGGCGAACCAAAGATTTTAAATTGAGCAACATAATGTTTCTTACCAATTAAGACTCCTTCAGGTTCCTTGAAATCCAAACTTTGATGAGGACACCTGTTTTTAATGTACACAACAATGTTTGCTACTTCTCCCCATAAAAACTTTAGTTGATCTTGATCATAAATCATGGCACGGGTGGCTTCCATAATAGTTCGATTCTTTCTCTTGGAAACTCCATTTTTTGTGGGTTATATGGAATGGTGGTATCCCTCTTAATACTTACCTCTCTACAAAAGCCATTGAATTCATTAGATTCATAGTCAGCTCCATTATCATTTCTTAATGTCTTGATCTTCGTTCTTGTATGATTCTCCACCAAGGCTTTGAAAAAAAAGAAACATCTTAATACTTCATCCTTCTTCTTCAAGAAATAGATTCAAGTCTTGCAAGAGAATTCATCCAGAAATATCACATAGTATAAGTATCCTCCTAATGAATTCATGGGCAAAGGACCATCCATGTCAGAATGGATCAAGTTGTCTTTCTCATCACTAGAAGGGAATAGTCCCTTTGTATGTTTTCCAACTACACAACCTTGAAAAACCCCTTCCTGATTCATGTGAAACTCAGGCATCCTTGTAACCATCTTCCTTACACCAGACAAGGTTTTGTAATGCAAGTGAGAAAATTTTTGGTGACATAGCTCACATTAAATGGAGGTTTCATTTTCCAAAGCTCTCAAAGTACTTCCATAAACTTGATAAAGACCATCAACCCTGAACCTAAGAGTAAAAGAATAATTAAAATTATTATTCCATGAACATAACTTTACATCAATGAAAGCTACCTTGAAGCTTTTGTCTTCCATCCCAAAAATAGACACTAAATTATTCTTTAAATCGGGCACATATAAAACATCTTGAAGATGTATGGTTTGACCATAGTTAAAGTGAAGAGTAACATTTCATATCCCTTTCATGGGGTAGGTGGAATTATCTCCAAGAATAATATTTAGATTAGTATTATTCTCCACTAAATTTAAGAGAACATACTTATGTCAAGTGAAATTCCTCGAGGCTCCACTATCAATTAACCAATGATCCAATGCATCTAGAGGAGAGGTAGTAGAAAAAGCAGAAATGAGATAATATTCATCTATTTTTTCAATAACATTATTTTCATCATACCTAACATTTCTTGTCCTCCTGGGAGGTCGATTATTTCCTTATTGAGGAGCACAAGCATTTATTTTTCTTTTGTTATTATACTTGTTGTTTCTTTGCTTGTTGTTGTTGTCCCTTGGATGATTTTTCTTGTTAGGACATTCTCTAGCATAGTGAAAAAACTTGTTGCATTTGTAGCATATTCCTTTGCCTTTTCCTTTGAATTCCTTCTAAGATCCTTGACCTTGATTTCTTGAATTATATGGACCAACATCAATCCTCCATCTAACATGTGCAGAGAAAGAAGTAGGTTCAGTTCCATTGAAAGAATTATCTCTCTCTATAATCCTTCATTTCCTCTTGAGTTCATATAGCCAACAATTCATCAAAACTAAGTATCCTGTCATTGTTGAGAATGGTGTTGACAAATGTTTCCCACAGCCTTGAAAGGCCTCCAAGTGCAATTAGGGTGAGTTCCTTGTCAGCAGTAACTTCTCCAATAGATAGAAAATCATTCTTTACTTGAGGTATTCTCATGAAGTATGCTTGTATAGACTCCCCTTTGTCCATATTAATATCCCTCAACTTGTTCTTGAGAAAGAGGATTTGATTTGCATTGTTGACTTTGAACATCCCTATCAACTTATCATACATTTCCTTGGAGGTTTCCAAATCAGAAACATAAGGGATTAAATGCTTTTGAATGGAGTCAACTAGTATTTTCTTAGCCTTGACCTCACCATTTCTATACATTGGTCTAGCAGCAGCATGTTCATTTGAAGGAGGCTCCACCACTTTCCCTTGCACATAATCCAACACTTCATGTTCTTCCAAGGTCAAATCAAGAGTCATTTTCTAGGCATGATAATCTTATTTGTCATTGAGCTTATCCTTAGCCTTGAAATAAGAGGTAGCAGCATGGATACTTGTCCAACGATCCTTATTTAGAAACAACAAGTATTCCAAGAATGATTACGTACTTCTTCCTTGGGCTTTGTCTTCACCTTAACTCTAATACCATGTTAATTTTATGGTATGTTCTATGCTTGCAACAATTACTTCAATTTGTTACTCACCCAATAAAAATTCCACTTCATATTCCAATATCAATCACAACTTTAGTAGCAATCACTTAGCATTAACTTATTGACAATCATTGTAGATAGAACACCTTCAACAATACACACAAGAAGACAAGCCAAGGCAATGAACACAAAGATTTACGATAATGCCAAGGCAAAACCTTTCTTATTGATCAATATCAAATGTTCAACAGAGACAAAAGATCGAATTTAGTACAATAGTCAAAGTCAAAGTATAGACTTATCAATAAAGTTGACCAACCAATGATATGAATCTCAATCTAGTTCATTATAATTTTGGTCAACAGTTTGCAATAGACAACAGTCAATGTGCCCTAGCCAGTCCAGTCAACAATGGTTAAACAACAATAAAACAACCTCCAACTAATTTGTTCAATGCAGCAAGAAACTTGATCTCTTCAATGGGTCAAATTCAACGCAAAACATAGAGAAAAACATTCAAATTTAGGTCAACTGTCTATAGTCAAAGCATTCGTTCAATGTTGGACAACATACCCAAAATTTCTTGATTTGTGTGCCAATGAATGTTGCTTGCCAAAATAGAATTTCTCCAAGTTAAATCACAGTCAAAATGTCCTATAAAATCCTTGGTCAACATTAGTCAAGGGTAACTAAAATAGAGAGTCGATGCAAAAGATAGAAATGCCCATAAAATCCTTGCACACGTGGAGAGAATAAGATTACCTCATGTGTACGACCCATTCAAAGAATGTGATAGATGGTGATGGGATGAATATGCCATAATGAGCTCACCATATGTTATATTTATAGTGGTTAACGTGGGGTCAAGAGACATGTCTTTTACTAATGGGGCCAACATGTAGATGAGGCCGACTTAATGAAAGGGCATTTGCGAGTGAGTAAAAATTCTAATTTTGGAGGAGAAGGGAGATGCCATCAAGGAATATCCAAATGAGAAATCCATCATCAAATGAGGGGCTTCCAAGTGGGGGAATTAGATAATAGTTGCACTCTTTAACAAAGAATGAAGCCCCCATATTATGGTCAAATTCCATTGAATGGGATGACGTGGCAGCTCAACATTGGCTAGATAATGGCATAAATAATAAGGCCAAGAAGGATTTTTATTAAAGGGTTTAATTAAATATTTTTGAGGTCAAATTTGGTTGGAAGAAAAGTAATTTATCAGGGCGTAAAAAAATAAAAATAAAATAAAAATAAAAATGGCTCTATTATTTGTTGGGTTTTTTGGCTCTAAAAGATCAAATTTGAAATTGAAATTTGTATTTTGGTTTCCCTCTTTTGATCAAGTATGCTTCACTAAGATTTGTTCCCTTATCTCTATAACTAGAGACTTGATCTCTCCACAAAGGTAAGGAAGAAACTCATTATCTCCCTAAAATACATATTCGGCCTGGTGTAGTCAAGCACATCTACTGCATAGGTCAAAATTATGAAGGGTTTTTGGGCTTAAAGTTTATATCTTTTGGGCTTGGTTTCTTTGTTGGGTTCTTATGCATTTATTTTTCCATTTGGCCCTAATTTTATGAGTTTTTTAGGGATCATGTTCATTAGGAACCCATACCTTGCTAGGTCTACTAAGTATTTCTCTCCACACATTGATCTTCCAAGTATAACAACTTTCCATTCATTTATGTGGACAATCTGAAGATATATTCTGGAAGACAGCATAATCGTAGTGATATGATCCACATAGAATATGATACTTGCAATGTAATCATGTTGATTTTGGGAAAGAGGTTCCCTACACCACATCTTTATGAATGAGATATCTCTAACTCCATCGAAAGCATTTTGAGGTGCATGTAAAAATGTACCATAGTTCTAGTGATATAGTTTGATGGGCATTAACTTTGTTGCATTGGATACCTTCAGTTTTCCATATTTGGATGTCGAAAGGATCCTTTGAACAGATGGATATGGATTGCATTTATGGTTTAACTTTATATCAACTATTCTCCCAAAGTGTGATGTAATGAGAATGATTGGTTAGGAATTTTAAGGTCTTATCTTTACCACTATGTTTTTCGTTGTGAATACTTATTTGGAAGAACATGTGTGAACTATTGGAAGACATTTGTCTAAGGCAAATCTGTAATTTTTTCTGAGGTTTTTTGCGTAGAAGATTGGGCCTGTTTTGAAGTAAAGTTAAGGCACAATTTAAGAATGTCTTGAAGTTCATCTCCTATCTGAGGACTATAACCATGATATTTAGCAGATCTAGTTAAATTTTATTCAAGGCATGAAATGTCAAGCTATCTTGTGACTATTCGACCTTTTGTCCAAGCTCTAATATGAAAAAATTTGAGCATCATACTGTGCTTTTTTATGCAGACTTTATTTTGAATTTTCTTAAGCATCCTTTGCAAATTCTCGTGGCTACATTCATTGTGACTTTAGGAAAATTTGGGTTGTGAGCTTCTAAGGTTATTTTGTGCAGATCACAAATACTTAGATGACTTGGTTCAGAGACCCAATCTAATAAATCAAAGATCCTTGATGGCAGAAATTAATCAGCACCTATGAGCATTTGTCTAAAACATATTTGGACCCTTTGTTTGACACATCTTGCAAATCATCAATGCCAAATCTGTGGAAAAATCATGTTGTATTTGGTAGTTGTGACAAGCCTAATTCGAAGTAGACTATCCAGGGATTACTATAATCATATATATTGTCTATTCTTTGAGGTTGTTTGATTTTCAAGATCAGTGGCACACCTAAGGTTTGTTCTATATGAATAATTTGTACTGGTCTGATTATCAAGTAATAAATCTTGACTCTATTGAGGGTCACGTGTCTGACTATTATTTATATTGATCTCGTCGAATCTAAGGAATATTTTGAAGGTTTTTTTGCCATGGGAATATTCAATTGTAATCTATCTTTATGAGATCAAATCTAAGCAGTTATACAATCCTTTATCTGTCTAAGAGAATTATCTTGACAATCATCGAGGACGATAAGGAAGGGGTTTCATCTACAGTCGATCCAGATCTTGTATTTCAAGGATACATACATAATTTCATTTAAAAGAGCATGTAACCAAGATACAAATTCATATAAAAGAAGTGTAAATAAAAATCAACCATGAGATCAAAGGTACACAAATAACTTGATAATGGAGTTCACCCAGTGTGGGTTACGTCTTTAGGCCCTGCTCAATGTGGGGAGGCCTCTTTCATTAATTGGCAGTGAAATCAAATTACTAACAATTACAAAATGACACCTTATAACTCCACTTCTGGGGATGACCTGAAAATGTAGACCTTTACTGAAGAAATAAACTGCGCGGTTGGATTCCTGGTGAAAAAATTGTGAAAAGTGGCTATAAATTCGACCATGTTTTTTGTTGGTGACCTTTGGGGCTCTAGAGAATATTTTAGATTCCTTGTGACAATATTCCCTAAGATTCCCAAGAATATTTCTCAAAAAATACACCCAAAAGGGGCGCCAATTCGAGTCTTGTCCGGATGCTCAAAAATTTGGCCTTGCGCATTCGCTCCTCCCCACATTTGGTGATTTCAATAGTGTTTAAATAAAAAGTGGTGGTGCTTTGGAAATATTAGTGAACTTGGATGCAGAGGTTAGCAACGCCAAGTTAGGTCGCTAGCTATCCATAGGTCCCGGGTTCAAATCCCAGACCCGACAATATATAACAGGGCTTGGCTGGTGGTCACCACTGGTAGTTACATTTTTTGTTACGTTATGTTTTATGGAACCGACAATAATGGACCCGCAGGGGTTGATTACCTGGCATTCGACAACCGACATGTTTTTCAAATTTTATTATTTAGTATCCAATGGACCAATTTCCCATCAAATTTTTAAGGGTCACTGGTATTTTTAAATAGGCGACAAATTCACTATCGTCGCTGGAAAGGTCCAAATTGTCAACTCCTTAAGGAAATCTAGCGATGTTGGCTAGATTTCCACGTGTCACGCTTTTATTAGTCCATATGGTTGACTGTGTTGTTGACTGGGATATTGACATCAGCTGCCATGTGTCAGCGTTGGTTGGCTCTCATTCGTCTGTACAACTATGTCATCATGACGACATCATCATCTATATTGTTGACGTCAACATTTGTATTGTTGACGCCAGCATGCCAAGTGTCCTTATGGGTCTTGCCTGCAATAAATTTAGTTGTTTCCAAAAAACTTTAGTGGGCCATAACTTCTTCATATGATGTTGGATTGAGGTGTCATTCATGCCATTAGATTCAGAATGACAAGCTCTTCAATTTGAGACTGGTTTCTCTACATTTTGAGGACTTTGAAAATTTGGCCTTTAAGGATCCTCCTGGATCATTCCTCCCCGCTAATGAGCTTTTGGGCTACCAAAAAAATTATCAATCAATTTGAAATTGAGGGAATTGATCCCTCACTTTATCCTTTTCAATCCAATGGGCCTTACTTGGATGCATTCCCTTGAAACCAATACGAAGGTACTCCACGTCTCCTCATCGTGAAGTCCTAGTTGCTGTGTCAAGAATGATATATTCAGGTATTTTGTCCAACTATTCAAGTGAAAAATCATCCACTATAGGAACCTGTCCGACCTCCTCGATGTCCATGATCAAATGAGGCTTATAAAGCCTTAAGTTTTCAACGTTCACCACTGAGTACATCTGTATATATGTTGGAAAATCGAGACAAAAAGCATTGTCTCCAATCTTCTCTAAAATGGTGAATGGGTCATATCGGATTGGTCTTAGATTCTTTCCTTCCCATTTCATTTTGTATTTGCTGATGTGGAGCCACACCTTGTCTCCAACCCAGAATTGGTGATCAACCTAGTGCTTGTCATGTCGAGCCTTGTATTGAGCTTGAATTTTCTCCAATTTCTCCTACACTTCTTAGTGAATCATTTGAATTCATTGAATGAACTTCATGATTTGTCCCTGTCATTTGGCTCACTTGAATCTTCATCTCCCCTAGATATCATGTCTAAGGGATCCTTTGGCAAATATCCAAAGCATGTCTTGAACGGTGAGCTTTGAGTGGATGAATTCACAACCTTGTTGTATGCATGTTGTACATAAGGAATTTTCCCGTGCCACAACTTGGGATGCTTGCCACAATTGCCTCAAAGTAAATGTATCACTATGTGGTTGACAACCTTTGTTTTTCTGTCATTCTGCGAATGAAATGTCGTATTCCTCTTGATCAATTGATCAAATTTATGCTCAAAATTCAAAGTGTGTGACAGAGCTCGAAACTTGTCCCATTGAGTAGATCTCGACAATTTGAATCCAACACAACTCATTTCACTCAAAACCGATATTGTATGCTCCTGATATCACATTATGATCAAATTCCCAAACATGTAAAAAAAATTCATAATTGACAGGTGACTAGACATTTTGGGCCAGTGGCAGGTTGCCACTTGGCCACTCCTAATTGGTCCAAAAATTTTCAAGTTTGATTGGCTCAATTTTTTTTTTAATGTTTCTGGTTCAAAATTTTTATTAATATCTTGGGTTGTTGACTATGTTTGGAGGACCAATGGTGGGAGGTCACGTGGGCCAATAGGAGGCAGTTGCATGGCCTCCGAGGGTTAGTCCAAAATTTTGGGTGAGGGTCGAAGCACACCATAGGAATCGAACCACTGACCTCTACCAAGCAACCATAGACCTCAACCACCGCACCACACTTTGTTTCTTAACCCATATAACACTTAGGTTTTATTTATGTTTATGCGCATTAGTAATGGGGGGAAGGTGTTAGGGCTAAGCCCTATCCCATGGCCAAACCCCACACCATAGGACCGTGGTGGAGTTAGCCTGAGTCTAAGGCTTATCCCCAACCCACAGTCCCGGTGCCGCCATAAAACCTCAACCGGATCCCATGCAAATGACCACCGTCAGAGTTTTGAATAGGGGGCTAGCTTCGAGCCGTTATGACACCTCCAACAAAAAAAAGAGCGCGTGGAAAAATTGGCACTAGCCTGGTTTTATGGGTGGAGATGTGACCATGAACTTGGTCATTCAGGGCTCAGCCAGCGAGGGAAGACAATTAACCCCAGCCCTTGGGCACGTGGCCCCATGCGACCTTAATTTTCAAAAATTGGGCATTATAGGGCAGTTTAACTGTCCGACAATTTCGCTTGTCGGGTGGGATTATAGGCCAGGTTTTCGTGCTAGTTCTGGATTTGGGGTGCTCAAGCTAGGTTTAGGTCGAACCATATGATGGTTAACATAAAAAATTCATGAGAGAGCTTGGAGGCTCATAAATTTTGGATAATTAAGCTTAGAAAGAGGCTACTTAGGGTTTTTTGGATGTTCTAAATCCATTGGTAACCTCTATTTTCTGATTGGAGCACATCTACAGGGTCTTTTGCAGTTTTGAGACTAAAGGTATATGGATCAGTCAAGGATTGGAAGCAGTTTTGGGCATGGAGAAGACCATGTAGGGGTATTCTCAATTCCATAAGGCTACTACAACAATTGTAACCAACAGTTTTCAGCTCAGGCTCAACTTCTCTTATCATGAAGTTTTGATTATATGTTTCAATGTGGAATTGAATCATGCACATGAAGTTTTAACTCATTTCAGTTGAATTATGTCATCTTTGAAGAAGATGTTTTGAGCTGCCACTTATTTACCTACATCAATTGTTTATGTATTTCATTGATACTGAATATATGAGTGGTCTAGTCATGTTGACAGGCTTGGAGATGTAGCCTAGGAGGGGTGAACTCCGTCAACAAACCTTTGTCTTGCTCGTCTTTATGCTTTCATGGATTATGTGTGTATTGATCACTATGTTCACCTACATATGGAGACTATTTCATGATTTGAAGAGACATTTAATAAACCTGTTATTATAAGACCCATTTTTAACCTTGTGAAGCATTGACACGATCCTAAGTTTTGTTTTATTTGATCTTGGAAAATAGGAAGAAATCTCATAAATCTAATTTCATATCACCTCTTCAGCTTGGTGTCCATCATTCTCCACAAACTCGTTCAGAAATCTCCAAGGAAATGAGAGTCTCGATCAGACACAATGGATGTGGGCAACCCAAAGTGGAACCATACAAATTGGAAGAATAGATGAGAAGTTTGTTCTGTAGTGACCTGTTATTTAGAAGGCATTAAGACAAACATTTTTATAAATCGATCCATAATGACATATAAATATTCATGACCTCTCCTAGACAAAGGCAAACCGCCAACAAAAGCCTTTGACATGCTTTCCCATGGATGAATCAGAACATGGAATTGTGTGTAGAGACCTCATTTTGTATTAGTGGGATTGTAAAGTGACCACAACACACATCCCTTTACATATCTTGTTACAATGATTTTCATGTGAGGCCAATAACAAAATCTCCGCAAATGACATAGAGTTTTCCCTACACCAAAATGATCCCACACAAGAGAGTTATGTGCCTTTCTAATTACATGTATTCTTTCATTGGTGGGGATACACAATTTGCCAAGATGGTACACCAATTTTCTCGTCAAATGGTAATTTTCTACCTACGATCCATGAATCAGATTTGTATAAATCTCCTCAAAATATTCATCATCAACATATTGTTCAACATAACTTTAAAAATCTAAAGAAGCATTTTTCAAAACAATAGATGCAGAAATAGGAGGGTGAGAGAGCATATTTGCCACTTTGTTGCTAGTGCCCTTCTTGTATTTTATTACTAGATGAAACTATTGAAGGCACCCCATCCATTTGAATGAGGTTCTTGTTGAAGCTTGGTTTGTGACTAGAGGTATTGCAAGGGCTAGTGATCTATGTGAATGATGGTCTCCTTGCCTATCAAATAGTTCTTCCACTTCTTCATGCTTTGGAACAAGGTATAAAACTCCTTGTCATAGGTGGGATATTTCACGACAACTTAGGAGAATGTCTCTAAATGTTAACATACAAGTTTCCTCTGTTGCATCAACACAACTCCCATGGTGTACCCATTGGCATCTGTCTTTATCTCAAAAGGTTGTTGGAGGTCAGATAAGGCCAAATTGGTGTGGTACTGATCTTCTCTTTCAATGTATCAAATGATTTATGTTGCTTTCCTCCCCATTGAAAGGTTTGTGTCACACTTGTCAATGCATGTAAGGGGGATGCAATGACAGAGAAGTTGGACATGAACCTTCTCCAGTATTCTATTGCATCCAAAAATCTATGAACCTTTGTAACATTGGTGGGATTATTCCACTTCACGATCACATCAACTTTAGAAAGATCTATTTTTAATTGTCCACCTCCAACAATGTGACCCAAGTAAACTAAAGAGGTCTTACCAAATTCACACTTAGACATTTTGACATACAATTTTTTTTTGGTAAGAAATCAATCACATTTTTAACTTGACTCACATGATCTTCCCATGTTCTATTGAAAACAAGAATTTCATCAAGATATACAAGTGAAAAATCAAGAAAAGGTCTGAAAATTTCATTCATCACCCTCATGAATATGGCCAGAGCATTTCATAGTCTGAATGGCATCACTAGCCATTCAATAACCCCTATTTTGTCTTGAATGCAGTCTTCCATACATCCTATTCTGTAATTTTGACCTGATGGTAGCCACTACGCAAGTCTAGTTTTGTGAAATATACAACAATTTTCAATTGGTATAATAAATCATCAATGGAAGGGAGAGGGGGTATTGATTCTTCCCCGTTATTTTTTCCCTGTAGTCCATGTACATCCTCCATGTGCCATCCTTCTTTGGCACCAACACGATGGGTGACCCACATAAAGAATAACTTGGCCTTATTACCCCTTGGTTCACAATTCCTACACTTGTTTCTTTATCTCCTCCATCTCAATGGTTGACAACTTGTACATGCCAATATTTGGTAAAGGAGAATCCTGCTACATGTGAATCTCCTATTGTATCTCACACTTTGGAGGAAACCCACTTGGTTCTTGAAAAATCCCATTATAATTAGAAACAATTTCATCCAATTCTTTATTATGAGTGGGATCACAACCTTGGAAAGCTTCAGATGCCTCCACATATTTTTTTCTCACAACCATGAGCATGCACCCTTTTTTGGAGTTGATCAATCTCTTCATCTGACCTACACTTACAATACTTCACTGATCTTGGCACAATGAGCCCTAATAATGTATTCCACCTCATCTTTTGTGAGATGATACTTGTTCTCATGGTGAAAGAAAATTTCTTTCTTGTCATACAAATATAGACTCCCCATGTCATACAAATATAGACTCCCCAGTGCAATGCCACAAATATCCAAAGGTACAACGTCAAGGTCAATCTCATATCCTAATTTGGATGCAATCACATATTGAGCCCTACATTGTTTGGTTACATGTAATTTGGCTTTGTCACACACCCAACCAAGAGGGTAGGGTTTCAGATGTGGGTTGGTCTCCAACCCTAATTTCTTAACCAAGGATTCTGAAATCAAGTTTACTTGTGAGCTCAGATCAAACAAGGTTTCCACTTTAGTATGTTTCATCACAAGTCTAATGCAGAACAATTCAGTCCTCTTCCGTTCATTAACAAGAGACTCATTTGAAGAACTTTTACTTTCATGTATTTTGGAATTTTCATTAGCATGAAGAGAAAGGTTACCTTGTATGCCCAATGTTGTGATCCGTGTCTCGTCACCAAAATTGGATCCAAGGTCTTGGTGTACAAATGTCATCATCTTTCACATTCCCTTTCCATCAATCTCTTTGGATTCAACTCTAGATGTAACCTCCAATAATGTTCATCATCATAGCCTTCCTTCTTGCAATGTGTGAAAGATGGATTTTCCCCTTCTTCTTTCTTGGTTGTAGCTGCCTTCTTATCTTTTCCCTTGCATTTTCATTTAGACTTGCCATTATGAGGTTTAAAAGATGATTTCTTGGGTTTTTCCTCTTTATCATTCTTTCCCTTGCTTTCAAGGTTAATGGCCTTCACACTGGCTTCATCAATAGTAGTAGGCTCAAATAACAACAAATAATTCCTTATGTAACTATGTAAAGCACCAATATACTTAGTTACAATTTCTGGTGAATCAAATGAAATCCCCGAACTTAAAGCTTGATTTCTAAAATATTCTGTGAAGCTTTGTACATTTTGACACTTTCCTTGCTCAAATATTGCCATTATATAAAGCCTTGTCAATAACCCAAAGGATAGAATTGATATTTTAATGCAGAAAAAAAAAAAACCCATTAGAGATTACCCAAGAAGAAAGGAGATTACCCAAGTTTTTTCTACCTTTATGCAACATGCTCTCCCACCAGATGAGAGTGGTGCCACTTGGCCTCATCTTCCTCGATATTTTGAATCTGTCAATAGACCTCGATCTATCTAATCCAATTTTTAATTTTTCTGCATTACATTCTCCGTTATAGTGGGAAAACTAAACTTTACATCTAGCTTAAAAAATGGCTTTTTAGATGCATTCCTATGATGCCTATTACAATGATGAGAAGAGGAAGAATAAGAATTGTCACTTGAAAATGGAGAGGGAGGGGGCTATTCTCGTCCACCCCCATGGTTTACCGAGGCATGTTCATCTGGATCTTTCTTCTCAGGCTTGGTTGTCTTCTCATACTTTGCAAACAATTTGTCCACTTTCTCTTCCATGGTGAGGAAGATCTTGTGATAATTTTTCTCTTCCTTTATTCAACCTTCCTCATCTGCCATTTTTAATATTCGTGTTGCACGCAACACTTCGGGATCAAAGGATTTGAGTTTTCCTTCACCTTTTTGGAGCTTGTTCCTAGTTAGAATTCACTCATGCAACTCACATCAAGAAGACCTGCTCTGATACCAAACCTTATCCAAATCTTGTATTTCAAGGATACATAAAAAATTGCATTTAAAAGATCATGTAACCAAGATACACATACACATAGAAGAAGCAGAAATCGAAGGCACACAAACAACTTGATAACAAAGTTCACCCAGTGTGGGCTATGTCTCTAGGCCCTGCTCAATGTGGGGAGGCCTCTTTCATTAATTGGTAGCAAAATCAAATTACAAGCAATTACAAAATGACATATTATACCTTCACTTCTGGGATGGTGGGAAAATGTAGAACTCTGCTGAAAAAACAGACTGCACGGTTGGATTCCTAGCGAAAAATTTGTGAAAATGACTATAAAGTCAGCTTTGTTATGTGCAGGTGACCTTTGCGGCTCTAGGGAATCTTTTAGATTCCTTGTAATATTCCCTATGGGATCCCCAAGATTCCCAATAATAGTTCTTGAAAAATGTGCCCATGAGGAGCGCCAATTCGGTTATGGGTTGTACACTTTGAAATCTACCCTCACGATCCACGTGTCTGCTCCTCTTGTAGTTTGGCAATTTGAATGGTGTTTAAATACAAAGTGTTGGCTCTTTGGAAATATCGACCAACTTGGCCACAGTGGTTAGCTAGGAAAATTTATGTTATTGGCTATTCATCGGTCGTGGGTTCAAAACCTGGACCCGACCATATATAATAGGACTCAGTTGGTCATCTCCACTAGTAGTTATGTTTTATGGCATCGCTTGTTGCATTTAATTATGCAAGGAGTTATTGCTTTGCAATCTCATGCCTGATTGAGATCACCAAATAGAAAAATGAAAGACCAATAGAGATATAATAGTGTCCCAACCCAAATGATCAAACATGCATTAGGCAATTAGTTCTATATACTACAAGGAAATATGTGTGCACCTGGCTTCCTTGCAGGTTGGGGAAGGATTTTGGGTCTGATATAGATTCCTGTCCTCATCCACACCTAATCTCGATCCCTACACACAAACACAAACAAATGGATGCAACAAGTGACCTTCCTCGGATTATCATTAGATAAAAAAATCATAGAAACAACTATAAAGCATGTTGACTACAAATAGATACAGGGAAGGAACATATGTTTCTATTAATCATATAAGTGAAAGTACATCAATATACCTTCAAAAATTAATATCCTCTCCTCTAGCTTATAGTATGGTCTCCTCTCCCAATACAATGGATTTCTCGCGCTATAGTTTGGATAATACCTCCTCCCCCTTTCCTCTTGGTGAGATTATATAGGCTCATTCTATCCTCCAGGAGAATTTACCTAGACACCTAGAGGCTTGAGAAGTTAGGAAACCTTTATGGTAATGGACCCTTAGCCAACTCATACACAAGTGGGTCAAGTTGATCTCCTTGGGAATGATAGCCTCTAGAAACATTTTCACAATTATGAGATTTTTCTCAATTATCTCAATTATGAAATCATTATTATCTCGTAATTATAATATTTTGGCAAATTAATTATGAGAAATAACTCAATCATGTAATTCCACCCTTTTATCATGGGATAAATCTCACATAAGTAAAAGAAAATGTGAAAAGGGATGCATTTTAGCCAAATAACTAAGATAAGTTGATATTGGGTTTCTCTCACTATAATGGAGTGGAAAATAGGGTTATAACAGATTCCCCCTAATGCATGAGGTCATAAGAGAAATTGAGGGCCAAAATCCATTACAATAATTCTCAAAGCTCAGAATGGGAGGAGAGATCCAAGCCTACGAAGCTAGATTGGAGGAACTAAAGTGTTGAAGTCTCAACTCTCCTGATAACATCCCTGAGGTGGGCATACCCATGCTAGGTCATAAGAAGATACTGAACATGGCTTCCATAAAATACATGGTGCATCTATGACATGAAATGCTAGAACATGGCCACGAAGCCATGCATAGTGCATCCATGTGACTTAACAGATAGAGCATATCCACTAACAAATACAATCATGGATCTATGTCATAGTATAAATTATTAGGAATATGGACACATGACAGAGAAAGAAGTGTCTCAATATAATCCTCAAAGTACATGAATGATACATAACTCCAATGCAACCTCGGAAGGATGCCATATAAGTGTGACATGTCCTTAACCCAAGGTCTTCTACATAACCCCTTTGGTATGAATCTACGCCATGTGAATAGATGAGCTTATGTCAAACATGGTAGAAATCTTCTGAGTATGAGCCAATGGGTTAAACTAGTAACAGACATGAGGGAATCCATCAATGAGGAAAATGGACACCAAGGTACCTAGTACAATACACTATGTGTGAATAAATGAGCTGATGTCGAACACCAGTGAACTCGACCAATCAAGAGCCAATGATGTAAACCCATTTTCGATCATGCGAAAGTCTTCCACAGAGGTCTGCAAGCTCCAAGGTACTATTGGTTCTTAGATCAATCTCCTAGACAATGTGTTGAAGTCGACATGAGAAGATCCATCAAAGGAGGACATTGATGTATCCCCCATCAAATTGGCACGGAACAGACCAGGATGATATGACGTATGGATGAAGTCATGAGATGAAGTACAACTAACACTGGGATGGCCGACTCAAAAAGGTCAACAGAATACTATAGATCGCTGACACTGACTAAGACTTCCGTTGAACACATAGCAGAACGACACAAGAGTGACTTGGAAGCATGACTAATGAGCACCATGTGATATCATGCAATGATGCAGGAGGCATCGATGCATGCTCCATATGACTAAAAGAGTAACCAGCCGGAAGAGTAAAAAACACATAGGTGTCGTGTTCAAGTGTGATGCGAATGACGCTGCCATTTGATGACTAATGGAAATAAATGTTCCCTCCCTTCTATTTTTATAAGTTCTTTTTCGTAAAGTTGTCCCCTAGGCCTGAGAAAGAGATAAAAATATACAAGGGATAACCTCCTAGAAACAGTGGACTAAGGTATTCATTTTTCATAACTAGCCTATTCTAGTACAGAAAAGGGTTAAACTTATACTGGGTAGATGACACTTCAGTTACTTCAATGAGCGTGAAGTAGACAAGTTCACTCAGCAATCTAAAACCCAATTGTGAGATAATGAAATAGACAGGTGTTGTGTTCAAGGGCGATGAGACTGATGCTACCATCTGATGACTAATTGAAATAAATGTTCCCTCCCTTCTCTTTTTATAAGTTCCTTTTTCATAAAGTTTTCCCCCAAGCCCAAAAAGAGATAAAAGTATACAAGGGAGAACCTCCTAGAAACAATAGACTAGGGTATTCCTTTTTCGTAACTAGTCTATCCCAGTCTAGAAAAGGGTTAAACTTGTACTGGGTAGATGACACTTCAGGTACTTTAATGAGCGTGAAGTAGACAAGTTCACTTGGAAATCTTTTCTAAATTAAGTAGTCTGAAAAGATATTAAATAAAAATCCTCTTAGAGGAACGAGTGGTATAGAGAGTAGCAACTAGTTCCGGTAGCGTTGGAATTTCTCATGACACAATGAGGACAAGAAGTTGGCTAATAGGAATACTCATCATAGCAGTTCCTCCAAGAAACGGTAAAATACCAAGTGAAAGTGGATGATAGGCCAAGAAGATGATGTCAATGGAATGAAGAAACCAAGGCTCATAATGCAAAAATAGGCTGATAAAGAGTGGAATCACAAGGGATAAAAGTGGTGGAATCCTCCTAGGGTAAAGCCAAAAATATAACGAAGAAGAGGGCATGAGGATCAGATACTAGGTCATGGCGGGTGAGAAGGATGGATTTTGAAAAAGGAGTAGAATCGATTGCATGGACACCAAGATGGTAAGGAGGTGCTATACTAGCATATCCATGATCAGATAAGCTCTACCGCCAAGAGACGACATGCATAATAGAAAGTGGCTAAAGTCGCAATTTGACGGGGTCGGCCCTAAGGAAAAAATGTGGCACTAAGGTCAATAGTGCATTGGTGATAGTGATAGATGACCTACCCCTATATGCCAAGTTCAAGAGAAATGTACCTAAGGTCCATGGATGTCACAATAAAAACACCACCCTATCCTGTAAAAACCATCTAGAAAGACCTAATCCATGGAAATCACATATTTAAAGAAATGAACATGGATGAGGTAAAAACAAGACTATATATATATCTATATCTATCTATCTATCTATCTATCTATATATATATATATTTTTATATATATATATTATTTTTGGCATTTTCTTTTAAATGGATACACTGTAACTAAGAGATGATGGTTGTGATATGTAGATGTGACACCCACACACCCTGTGGGATATTCCCCTTTGAGGAGACATGTACCACTTGTCCTAACCCCAGCAGTATCAGTGGAAGAGGTGGAGGATGAGGATGAGAAGCTACAATAATTCACACAGAATGTCGAGGGGTTGACATTGGGAGTACCTCCAAGGAGCACGACTAACATCTCTCGACATATGTAGAGGCACATTGTAGGGGTCGCTTCATCACGTCATCGAGGCCTTCTCCGTCACATTCTGAATGTGGTGTTATGTTACCATGAGCACCACTGAGTGGGGGAAGCAGCGCAGGGTTATGTCATTTTGGATGTATCTACATATGTATGGCATGGTAGCTAGAGCCTCAGTTGCCCATTTTTTCAACTATGTACCCAAATTTTTAGATATAACAAAATAATGACTTCGATGGTTTTGTCTACTGTGTATGTACAATGGATGTTTAATAACTCATGTGTATGGTTTAAAATTTATTAATATGACAAATGCCAATATAACACATAATTAGCTAATGAATCAACCAATCAGTTTTGGTCTCGAGGAACATGAACATAATCAATGAATGCTCCAAGAGATGTACCCTTAAAAAGTAACATAAGAGAGTCGAGTTCCTTACAGAATAGAGACAGTTGAGCTGAGACACTATGAGTTGAGATTCAAATTGAACAACTAGGTCTTGTATGCCAAGACAACTAGCCTCAGTAAATATCTCAATAATGACACTATTCAGACACGTTGTCTGTGACAGGGCAAAAGACAAATACCCCCAGAACTCACAAGCTCATCAATGGGTGAAAAGAGAACCCAAGCAGTGGAAGTAGCATTCTGAGTGTAATATCTTATGCCATCTGCAAATCCTTTATAAGGAGGTGAGGGTGTTAGACATTAGTGCATCAAAGACCAGACACATGAATTACCCACAAAAACAGAGAAATATGGACAAGTAAAAATAAACTTAGCACACACACACTTTTATATAGTATGTATAAGCGTAACTCAATCTAGTAGGTCACACGAAAGGATGCCCATAGTCGGGCACAAGCCATGGGAGTATGGTTCATGAGTGTAGAGCCATGCCAAATGAAGTCAAACTTCCCAACCCAGAAAGGTTGACCATGTCAGGGACAGTTTGACATAGTCATATTTTCAAAATTATCCCAAGGACATAAGGGAGGATCAAGACATAAAGATGGTACAAGACTCTCATCAACAGGTGCTAAGGAGTTGAGCAATTCGCCGGAAAGTTCGGTAGTAGAATCCTAAGACTTGACTCGGTCCATGGGTGGAAATTCCAAGGAAGGCCGAGGAGATTCCCCCTAGGTCGAATTAAGATTCTGGATGCAAATCTCTACATGTTCCAAATTAGGGAGACAAGAGGTAGAAAGAGGCATAACCTCCCTAATATTATTAATGGGTAGATCCATGACTATAGAGTTGACTAATAAGGGAGACTCGTCATCAAGGGATTCATGTGGAATAAGCAGAGGGGTGGCCTATGTAGGCAAAGGAATCTACTCATAATCCATATTATGATGGAGTTTCTTACAAGTGGTAGGGGGTACTGACAGGGCTGCCGTAGAGGAAATCTCTTCCACAATAGTTGGCAAAGTATGATCACTAGCTTGATCAACTTCCAAAATAACAGGAAACACCACCCAAGGATCAGGAGGTCTATGGGGTCCACATGTGCCAAAAGAGATCATATGCATATGAGCTTTAGTAGAGGTGGAAGGAGTGCTAGGCAGAAGGATTTGAGGAAAAATTCCCATAAGAGCTAAACTTTTAAATAGTCCAGCTCCAACACTATGGAACTGACCAAGGTTATCTCCCACAAGTGGTATTGAATTCTTGTAGTGGAAATTTGGGTCGACGAAACGCAATAGTCAATTTGATCGATAGTGACAATTTTTCCTTCATGAGGAAAGGAAAGTAAATGAAAGACAAATGAGATGACTGCGGTCATTGAATAAAACCAACTACTACCAAGGATTAGATTGTAATCTAATGAGGCATCGACAACTTTGACATCGACATATACAATTTTCCCTCCTAACTTAGTGTAAAAATTTGGAAGAACCCATTTAAGTACAAATTTTTCAATGTCAAAGGCTGGGAGAGTGGTGTTGGACATGGCGAGCATTGGATAGCGAAGAGCCTTCCAGTAGGATACTGACATAACACACATGGAAGAGCCTTCATCCACCAAAGTGCGATGAATATTCTTGCGGAAAATTCGCATAATGATTTGAAAAGAAATATTATGGGAAAATCAAGGAGCGACTTTGTCAGCATTAAAGGTGATGAGACTAGAATGAGACAGATCGACTCCACCAATGGCAGAAACAAGGCCTTGCGCTGCTAAGGACAACTTTGCAATACCTCCAAGGTAGACATGGCATAAGGAGCCTGGGAAAGATCTTCAACAATATTGTAATGTTGAGTAGCCCTAGCAGAAGGATTGTGTGTCATCTACAAAGAATACCCTTGGGGGGGTAATAGACAAGTTCCACAGGCTTATCCAAAGTGAGAGGTCTAGTGGAGGTAGGTGGAGCTAGTTAGTCCTTAGAGAGAGAACTTGACTTAGGAACATCATAGGATTTAGCTCACATGGTCACATTTACATCTTCCTTGCACATAAATATGGATGAACTATGGGGGTGATGAGAATATGACCCCTCATCTCCCCCTTGCGAAGGTAGAGGAGGTTGAGAAACCATCTATTGTTGAGGTTGTGTAGGGAACAGATGATTCAAAATAATAGGTTGTTGAGTAGATGGTGGTGAAAGAAGCCTATCGACTTCATCCATTCGAGGGCACTCATGAGTGAGGTGGTCGCCTTGACAAAATTTACAAGGGAACTTGACTTTACAATGACGTTCACTGGTGCCCCACCACCCCCCCTTATTTTGAGGGTTGGTTTGGGATTCTTGGGAATTTTGGTTCTTTTGTTTATTTCTCTTATTATTATTTTTACCACTAGATTGTTGTTTGTTCTTCGGTTGAGTGGACTTCACTGTTAGAACATCAGTGGATTTCTCAAGAGAGAGTTCTTTAGCAGATCTAGATGCACTTGTTGGGGCTTGAGATGTTACAATCAATTTCCCAAGATAGGCAGCAAGTTGGCTTATGGAATTGGAAACAAACCCGATCACGCCATCGGCATGTGGGTCAGGAACAGGTTTGGGAGGGTCAATGGAAGCCCTATGGGCATTAGGAAACACTTTGTAGAGTGTACCTAACTGTGCATATATAAGATCCAACTATTGGGTAGCTAAAATGGTTTGTTCCTCAATAATAACTCGAAACATGGACACATCTTTGGGAATATGGGGTCGGAGAGAACAAATGAACCATTTACGTAATATTTCATCGAGTAACTTGGTTCTCACTAACCTCTTGTGACGACACCACTCATGAATGTGATCATAAATTAACATGGCATCATCTTGTTTGAAGTTGGAAAATAGGTCAAAGTCGATATCATACCGAGTAGGTAACTGCAAGTGTATCAAGAAGGTTTGATCTCGGGAAAAAAAGTCACTGTAGGATGCAGTATCTAACTCGATATACCAATTTGTGGAATCCCCAGTTAACATATGTTAGAATAAAAGAAAATTAATAGAATCATCCACCAAAGAATTATATGAGCACCATAAGTGATATGTGGTAATGTGAGTGGATGGGTTCTCCCCAAGCTTCCCTTCAAACTTGGGAATATCTGACGGCAATTTGGTGGGCATGGGTATCCACCAGGTATCATGATGGATGGGTTCATAGTCAATTCCACCAAGTCTGGTAATCCAAGGGAGGATAGGAATGGAATATAGAGTTGACTAAATGGATCATAGGAAGGAGAATCCCCTGACTAACCTTGTAGTCCCCCAATGTAAGGAGTAGAATGATGCATTTGTTGGTTAAAGAAAGGGTTTGCCCCAACATAAGACAGTTGCAGGCTAGAATAACTGGTAAATGGATGCTACCCCCTAGGTATGTACCTATAAAGAGAAAAGGACCCCTAAGAGCATGGTTTCTTATGAGGTTGTACACAGGAGTAAAAGAAGGACCACTCTGTGGAGTAGGACCGACATAAGGAGGATAACCTATGTAAGAGACAACATTGACAATGGTGTTTCCCCCAAGTAAACTAGCCCCTCCAGAAAAAGTACTGGTAGGTGGCGCCCCTCCAAAGAGTGAACTGTACCAAGCTTATGTCATACTAGAAGCAAAATTTCCCCGGGGCTAACCAGGAACAACCGATGATGCCCCTCCCCCCCCACATATTTCTAGAAGTAGTGATCCAGGTGGATGTTGGTGGCCACCCACCTATCCCATTTGGACCCCTGCAACTGTCTCTTTCAGTTTTTCAGTTTCCGTAATTGTAGCACAATTTACTATTTTTAGCAGTTTTTTCGAGTCCTGAACTTTCGGAGCCGTTTTGAAGCCCTAAATGACGTTTTTTGGGAAATCTGGGGGCAACATGTGTCCGGTTCTCGGATAGTTCTTTCTAACGAGCTATCATACGCGTCAAACAAAGATCGTATGCCAAAGTTACGACCCCGAGAAATTGATGTACCGATTTACCCAAAACGGGGCCCACAATTTGGCGTTTCATCTTCTAGGGTTAGGTTTTGGAATGTGAAGGGTCTTCCATTGCTTCTGAACAATAAATAGGCCTTCGAGCCTCAATGTAACACAGTTCAGAACAGTTTAGAGGCATGTAGCCGCCACATCTCTTCTCAGAGATAAGCTACCATCGTCCTAGCTGGTTTATTTCTATTTCCGGTTGTAAGCATATTTCAGTATTTTCCATTAATGAAATGAAGCATTATTTCTGCTGTATCTTTGTGTATATGGTTATCTCTGTATTTTGTTGCGTTTCTGTTTAAATCCGGATCAGTGGTATCAAAGCGGTCTGCCTTTTCTCTGTTTTTCTTTGCATGTCCCCAACGTGGTCGAGATATAAGGAGTTAGGGCTTGAACTGGTCGAACCTTTGCAAGACCAGCCTCGAAAATCCCGACGGTCTCCCATGGCAGATGAGAAGAAAGATGAGGGGGCAGGAGATCCTATCAAAATCTTGCTCGAAGAAGCGCTCAAGCGACAAAGGAACGCGATGATGGATAACTTTGTGCAGATCCTTTAGCGGCTACCTAGAGGTGACGCATCGGCTTCCAGCAGCTACTCTGGAAACGCCACACCCTTTAACGTACAAGTTAATTTTGAAATCCCTATATTCGAGGGTCAGATAAATGCAGATGCGGTAGATAAATGGTTAAATATGCTTGAAGGGTATTTTTCTGTTAATGAATTTTCAAGTTGAGAAAAGATTGTTTTCGCTCTTCTCAAAGCAACCCCCCACGTCAAGGACAGGTGGGAAACCTACTGTGAGCAGAAGGATGAAAGTATTGGCTCACTATTTTCAGCCACACCCACTTGGGATTCATTCCGAGATGCCATCAAGGAGCAGTACTATCTTGTCAAAAGCTATGAGGACAAATACATCAAATGGACCACGCTGCGGCAGGGACGGGACCAAGATGTGCCAGAGTTCACAAACATTTTTCATACCCTTCACACACAGTTGGGTATCAAAGATTCTGAGTTGCATCTGGTACTCAAATATCGCGGCTGCCTACACAAATACATCTAGGAAGAGATGGAGTTCTTGAACATCTCCTCACTCGGCATAGCATACCGATACACAGTCAAAATTGAGCAAAAGTTCAAACAGAAGAAGCGAGACTTTGGATCTGCAAATCCAAAGTCCAAAGGACAAAGCCAAGGCGGGGTGACCCAAGACAACCCATCGAAGCCGCAAGAAAAGAACAACACCATGAAGCCGAAGAAGGACATAGGAAATTGGTGTAAATTCCATAAAAGTCCCACTCATAACACAAGTGAGTGTTGGACCAAGCAGTTTCTAGTGGTCAAGTTGAAGGCTTCCGAATCAGATGCATGTTCCGACCTTGAGCCAGAACCCGAAAAGGGGAATGGAAAAGGGAAGCAAATCATTGATGTGGATCCCAGTGCCACTATTGCCACTGCCAAAATCCAGAAAGATGAGCCTGAAGATCCAAAGGAGGGGGAACGTCTTTTCCACTCATAGATATGGGTGAAGGGTTCGCCGCTGTAATTCATTGTCGACAGGGGCAGCCAAAAGAACCTCGTTTCAGCAGAGGTCGTGAAGCGGTTGGGCCTACCAACTACACCATACTCGTAGCCATACAGTATTGGGTGGCTTCATGAAGGATGAGATATCAAAGTTCGCCAGCAGTGTCGCCTTCCCTACAGCATCAAGCCTTTCATAGACGAGGTATTGTGTGATGTTACACCTCTGGATGTTTATGATGTACTATTAGGCCAGCCATACTTGTGGAGGCGACATGCTGTGTATGAGTCAAGGCCTCGCGCTGTCATTATTTCTTTGGGTGATTCATTATACAGGATACCGGAGGTAGCCCCACCTACTGCCACGTCATTGATCACTGCTAAGAAAGGCAGCAAGCTTATCTCCCAAACCAGGAAATTCATCTGTCTGGTTCACTCCCAAAGTAAGGGGAAGATCGTTCCTACATCCATGACCCCCACAAAGGGTTCCTCCACACAGCAGCAGCAGCAAAGGGATACGGTCATGACAGAACACAGGAACAACTTCTCCTCACCCATAGGGGT